>JAMRYI010001645.1:0-16258 GCA_029231635.1 Ditylenchus weischeri | reverse complement strand
AAGTTTCTCGGTTTAGTTCACAAAAACTAAACCGAGAAGCTACATTTGGAAATACGTTAGAACTTTTTCGAGTTGTTTCGCGAAACTTTGTTTCCTAACTATTCTGTAGCCAAAATTCTCAGCTTTCAATTGTAGAGTAAATTGCTCAAAATTTTGGGGGAAAAAATAGCATAAAAACAAGAAATAAGGCCAACAAAAAATTTTAAATCGAGTTAACTGTGTAAAAACCCTAAACCAAAATAAAAAAACAAAAGAGACCTAACTTTTTAGATCAAAAGCATTATTCCAAATGGTCCAGCTGCTCTAAACAATGTGTTGGCGAGAGACGTGCTTGTCTACGTCAATAATGAGTGCATGTTGGGTGCTTCTCAGGACGATGCTTGTCGGGTGTTTCGGTCAATAGCAGTGGGAGAGGCTGTTCAAATCCAAGTGTGCAGGGGCTATCCACTAGTCCTGGATCCTGCCAATAAAGTATGTTATTTTTCACGAGTCTCAATTCTAGGACAGCACTCACTGATCAAATTGTTTGCCAGATTGTCACCGAAAACGTCTACTATCCACCTGTTACAACCAACTTCCAAAACCGCTCCAAGGAAAATATCGAGATCAACATGTGCAAAGGACCTAAAGGCTTTGGATTCACCATCACCGACAGTTTGCAAGGTCAACGAGTAAAAACCGTGCTTTATCCCGACCAATGTCCTAATCTGCTAGAAGGCGATATTATATTGGAAATTGATGGCAGAAATGTGCGAGCTTTACCTCATGCTCAACTGGTCCAAATGCTTCAAGAATGTCCAGTTGGTTATAAAACGAGAATGCTGGTGTCCAGACATGTGTGCAGGCATAGGTTTTTTTTTTAATGATTTGTAGAATCCTGCAGGTAATTGACAAGGGAACGTATCGAACTGTCCTCTCCAGTATATAATTCTTTTGTGAAAATTAGGTTCCACATTGGAGTGGGTGAGTCGAGTACTCGAAATCGAGTAATTTCGAGTAATATTCGATTTTTTCGAGTATTGAGTACTCGAAATTTTCGAGTACTCGACCACCCTATTCTACAGGCTCTACCCTGTTTCCGCCCAAATTGTTTCCGCCAAAAATCGTTATAGCCAACACAGTTACATTTTTAATTTTTTTGTTGTACCTACGTGTTGACTTGTTCACCCAAAATTGTTCTGGCTTTCACTGTAACTTAGCTAATCAATTAAATCTATAAATTTTATCTGTTACTACCACAAAAAAATTAAAGATGTAACATTAAAGATGTTGGCTACAACAATTTTGGCGGAAACAGGGTAGAGCCATTCTACATACCGTATTTATTCTAATAAAACGACACCCCTAATTCAAAATCGTTTTTGGCATTGTGTTTTTGACCCAGTTTTGGATAGTGTTCTTAAAATTACCCCCAATTTTCAGCTCATCTCATTGGCCACAAAATAAGTGGTAACCTGCTCTAGAATGGTCTAGAAAAGTGGGTTTAAAAGTGGGTCTAAGAACACGATTTTGAATTAGTCTCTTTAGTAGCGAAAATGCTAAAGATAGCAAAGAAATTTTAGCTTTTTAAAATAGTGATAGCTTTTTATGGGGCAAATTTTCGAAATTAGATTTTTTTCCAATCAAAATTTTCCGCCGACAATGTTTTTTTGGTGTATAATGTCATATGTCAAAACATAATGTCAAAACATTATTTTTGCTTAGTATCTTTGGAGTTTTGGGCTTTGCCCATCCAAAAGCCATCCATAGACCAGGACCAAAACCACAGGGAGACAAAGTAAAAATCGTGTTTTGACACGATTTTGTGTTTTTTATACACCAAATAAATATCATCTGCGAACAAGTATCCACTGCATTATCCAATTACTGACTTCTATGAAGGCCTAGTAAATCTAAAGTTTATTATGACTCAATTTATAATTTTCAGATCTCGTACACCCACTGCCGGATTTCGTTACGGAGAACAACGTGCCATCAGCCACAACACTATGGTCGCGCCACGCTCAAAGACTCCAGCACCAGTATCTTCTGCTAACCGCCAAGCCAACAAGGTAATGATGAGGCAGCAGCAGCAACAGCTATTCAACCCCACCAGCAAATTGGAACACCACAATGCCTAGGTATTTTACCTTGATTTTTGGTATCAATAGTCTTCTTTTAAATTTCAGTCAAACAACCACCGGGAAAGTTCGATGTATGCGGAGCCGAGTCAGTCCCAGTTCATCCGTCCATCCTCAACTTCTCTAGGCTTCTCCTCCACCCCTAACTATATGCCAATAAGCGCCTTCGCAGTGCCACCAGCCGATTATTTGGCGGCCAACAGTCAATTTAGGTGGTCAATCTGATCCGTAAACCAGATGGATTTGGATTCAGATTGATTGGAGGACAGGAGGTAGGTGGGCATTTGTTTGTGCAGTTTGTTGTAACGTAAAAAGTAGTAAGACAACCCACTGCGCTACACGTATAGATTTCGTAGGAATAGTCGTAATTTAACCTATATGTAACACAGTTAAAGCTTAAGTTGACTGTGAGCTTGGACATTTGTTTAGTGCTGAAGCTTACAGTTAATTGATGTGTTGTTTCAGATGGGCACTCCCTTTACTGTGGGCGCAATAATTCCAGGTAAATATAGCTTTTTGGTTGTTTGTGAATTTTTTAAAATTGATTGTATCACAGGTGGTGCAGCCAGTCTAGATGGACGACTGAAAGAAAGGGATGAGATCATCGAAATCGACTCCAGACCAGTTATACATGAAAGACACGATACAGTGGTCGACATGATCAGGAATGCTGGTGCTGTGGGCCATGTAAAACTGCTGGTTAGAAGGTTCAAAGGTCAGTGGTCTTGAACAATTTTACTGGTAATTTACGGGCAATTTTGCGATAATACTGGTTCCTTAAAATTCATGCTTTTCTGCCCTAAAAAGCCGGTCTATATATACAACAAATGTTCGTAAAGTCTCAGCAGATGCCGGAATGTAATGCTGAAAAGACATTTGGACGGGTCTGTTAGGTTGGAGCTTTAAGCACGAGCTGGGCCGGAAAACTTTTACCCTGGCCGAGCCGCCGAAAATTACGGCCCGTACATGCCAGATGCTGAATACAAATTTGTGACGCTACTATGATCTACACTGTGTCTAACTACAAAATAATCAGCGTGGGGGAAGACAAAGGCGAAAATGGGCTGGATTTTGAGCCCATATGTGCAAGCGTTCTCAATTTTTTATTTGCAGACGACATGCAGCACACAGCCACCATGTCCTATGCCACTAACGACTATGAAGATTCCAGTTCCATGGCTCAGAACGGCGCTCTCAACCCATATGAGGTGCACTTAGCCAAGTTGGACCATGAAGAATTTGGGTGTACTATTATTTCTCAGAACCATCGATATATTGGTAGCTGAGCATGATTAAAACGCCGTCTAATCTATTCACAAACCCAACCATTTCAGGCCAAATCCTGGCAGGTAGCCCAGCAGAGAAGAGTGGTCGTTTGCATGCCGGCGACTGTGTGCTTGCCATCAACGACCTGCCAGTCTACAATATGACCCACCAACAAGTGGTCAACTATATCAAGTCCTCAGGCAACACCATATCATTCACCATTGATCCTGGCCATCGACTGCCAGGCTTCCCCCAATCCTCCAATGCAGACTCCACTACCTATCCCACTAGTTCACTCAAGAAGAGGGGGCAACAGGACGATGAGAGTCGCAACAATACACTTGTTAGGCCAGCCATGCTCCACAATGGTGGGGATACAACACAAGTTGGTGCATTAATTTTGGTTTCAACTTTGTTGGTGGTTTACGGTCGTTGTTTAGAGCGACCAGACCATGCTATCAGTAGAGCTTCACAGAGGTGTCAAAGGATTCGGCTTCTCTATCCGAGGTGGCTGGGAATTTGGACAGGTGATATATTAACTTTTTAATCGTTTAAATTGTTATTTATTAACATTCTGGTGTCGGCGCGTGAGAAATACGGTCCATAGCCTAGAATTTCACACCAAACACGATGGTGAAAATTTTAAAAAAAGTTGGTATCTGAGGGTCAGCTGCCCCTCTGAACTAGCCAAGTCCACATTTCTGGTTATGCAACTCCAAAGCGGCAGATCTCACCAATTTTTCGATCGATTTGTTTTTAAGTTTAGGCACTATTTGATTGACTCTATTTAGTCATACGGCTTTAGTAATTTTCAGACAAATCTAACTAATAGCCTCGATTTTACGGCCTCGAGGGTGTTAAATCTAGGTTTGACTACATATGTTATGTTCTAATTTTATACTTGTGACCCAGGGTATGTAGCTCAAAATTCTGTATTTTAATGAAATGTGAAAACTGGTATTGGATACGGTCGGTCAACCGTAAACCTTTTTTTTGGACAAAACTGAGGTTTTTTGGACAATAAACCGAAAAAAATAAAATATGAGAAATGCGCTTCTATTTAACATACACCTATGGTCGTTCTTCAAGGTGTACATCATGTATAGAGTGAAGTGTACAGGGTTATTCAAGAAATTGTAACACTTTCAAACTGCCATAACTTTTTATTCAAAATTTTGTAAACGCAGATCGACTCAGAATTTCATGGCAATTTTTGGCATATAACACCTGAAAAATTTTTTTGCAAAAATTCGAAAATTTGCCTTGGTCCCCCCTGTTGTCCATCCAAAGGCCACCTACAGACCAGGAGCCAAACAACAGGGGGGACCAAGCGAAAATCGTGGTTTTGACCTTATATGCCAAAAAAATTGCCATGAAATTCTGAGTCGATCTGCGTTTACAAAATTTTGAAATCGTGCCGGGATAAAAAGTTATGGCAGTTTGAAAGTGTTACAATTTCTTGAATAACCCTGTATAATAAAAACATGATAAAACAAGAAAACCTTGCCACTTTTTTGTTCAGAAACATCAAAATGATCTTGCGCAAAAAATCTATAGACCGTTGTAGGGATCGAGGAAATCTGCAATTGCCGGAAAATAGCCGAATAATTTCATTTTTCTTAGATGCCCCTATTCATTTTGCGCATAGCAGAAGATGGACCAGCAGCTGCAGATGGTCGACTCTGTGTTGGTGCGTTTTTGACCCAGTCCAGAAATCAGATAATTAAAACACATTTTTAATTCTAGGCGACCAGCTGCTTCAAATCAATGGCGAGAACACCGATGGCATGACCCATGAGCGAGCCATCCAGCTCATCAAGGAAAACCCTGCAGTGCAGCTCTTTATCAAACGTTCCGTTCTCTGAAACTCCGAATTAATTTGCTAATATTTATTTTCCTAACTTGACAATATCTCTCACCCAGTACGTACTTTGCTTAGCTCAACAACACAAGATGATAGCCTTTAATTTGTATGAATTTCGCAACTTATTTTTGTTTTGTTCCCTCCATTTATTATGTTCACTTCTACTTTGTTTTATTTTCCATTTTTTGAATATCTCCATAACATCTGCTACTTAAACACGTGCAATATCCGTTATATGTTGAACTTGTATAAATTAATAAAGTGAAAATAAAAGTGAATTGAAGTTGGGGATGAAAAGTAGAACTAAAACTGGGACGCCAACACGCATACAGTCCAACTTCGATAATCCGGCACCGCTGGGGACCGCTTAAAGGTGCCGGGTTAATGGGGGTACAGAATTTTTGAGTGAAAATCCAGAATTACAACCCACAAATTACAACCCATTTATAGTACAGTTAAATAGAAGTAATATTATTCTAGAGACTAGGGAGATCTAGGGCGCAAAAACAATAAGGAGGCTGTTTGCGGATGCTAAATCAGATTTTCCATGCGGAAATGGCCATAACTTTTTTTTTTAAATTTTTCAAAAAATTATTTTGTTGGTGCCATTTTGTAGCTAAGATTCACGGCTACCAGATAAGCTATTAATAAAGTAGATATTGTTTAAAAAGATATTGAGATAAAAAAGAAAGAATCCGCCCAAGCATCCGCACTCGAATTCGAGTTAGGATTCTTGGGCGGATTCTTAAAATTTTATCTAAGTTTTTGAAGCAATACTTATTTAGTCAATAGCTCATTTGGCAGCCCTAAACCTCAGCTATATGATGTCAGAAGCTACATAAGCAACTGGAAACTCAAAAAACCTCACCAACTGAATAATTTTCGGAAAAAGTAAAAAGGGAGGATATTGATTCGGATAATCATAGTGAGTGGTCTGTTTTAGCATCCGCAAACAGCCTCCTCATTGTGCATACGCCTTTAGTAAGTTTCCAGAGTAGCGTATTTGCTCTATTAAAAGCCCTCTTTGAAATCCGGAACTTTTAAATTTATTATTTTTTTTGGCATTTTTCGGTTTCGGTCCCACTCATGTTATGTGCCAAAATATAGCTGGGAATCTGGGCTACATTTTGGTATGACATACCCAAGAGCCAATCAAAAAAATGGTTAAAAGTGCGAAGAATATATTTGAAAAATTCCGGATTTTGGGAAGGGCTTCTATTAGAGGAAATACGGTAGTTTGAATTTACTGCAGGATTTTACTTTTTACTGCGATTTTTACTTTTTACTGCAAACTTACACTTATATACCAGAGAAAAGAACGCCGAAATGACTAGTGCGAGCTTATATGGTCCATTTTAAAAGACAGGACTGAGCTCAAGGTGCCGGCTTATTGGGGGTGCCGCGTTATCGAAGTTCGACTGTAGAACCTTTCCTCAAAAAAGTGGGACTGAGGCAGGGCTCCCAACTGTAAATAAATATTTTATAAATATTCAAATGTAATCTTTCGCATTGTTTTGAGTGAAGTTTAAAAACAAACTAAAAACATCAGTTCATATTGGCCTAAAATATGCTTTATTTTTAACACGGTATATTGACCCCTCAGACGGTTTCCGACGGTTTTTTCAACGGTCAGTTTCCGACAGTCAGTTTCCGACGGTTTTCAAATAATTATAAAAAATAATAGTCTCGCCACGAAAATATTGTTTGCTTGTTAGCCAACCGTTTTTACATCATTTTTGTGTCGTTTTCTATCAAGAATTTGCCCTTTTATACGAGTGTAATTCTATCGCATGGCATATAGTTTGATCATTTAAATAAGATTGATTAACTACTATCATTTTATTCACAGCGGGACACCTTTTATTTAAAACTTGCTAACTGGCGCCATGGAGCCGCACGTGGGATTTCTTCGTTACCAAGACTTTCCAACGGAGCACTTCGACGTTGCGAAATTTGAAATGAAGGAAAATGTTTGATGAATTTAAATGTTGTTGTTGGTTTCAATTGTTATGAGTTAGGCAGAAGTTGGTTTGGCTAAATGTGCTTGAGCGTTGAGTCTTTGCAAATGAAAATAGTTGGGCAGAAGTTAGTTTGGCTAAATGTGCTTGAGCGTTGAGTCTTTGCAAATGAAAATAGTTGGGCAGAAGTTGGTTTGGCTAAATGTGTTTGAGCGTTGAGTCTTTGCAAATGAAAATAGTTGGGCAGAAGTTGGTTTGGCTAAATGTGTTTGAGCGTTGAGTCTTTGCAAATGAAAATAGTTGGGCAGAAGTTGGTTTGGCTAAATGTGTTTGAGCGTTGAGTCTTTGCAAATGAAAATAGTTGGGCAGAAGTTGGTTTGGCTAAATGTGTTTGAGCGTTGAGTCTTTGCAAATGAAAATAGTTGGGCAGAAGTTGGTTTGGCTAAATGTGTTTGAGCGTTGAGTCTTTGCAAATGAAAATAGTTGGGCAGAAGTTGGTTTGGCTAAATGTGTTTGAGCGTTGAGTCTTTGCAAATGAAAATAGTTGGGCAGAAGTTGGTTTGGCTAAATGTGTTTGAGCGTTGAGTCTTTGCAAATGAAAATAGTTGGGCAGAAGTTGGTTTGGCTAAATGTGCTTGAGCGTTGAGTCTTTGCAAATGAAAATAGTTGGGCAGAAGTTGGTTTGGCTAAATGTGTTTGAGCGTTGAGTCTTTGCAAATGAAAATAGTTGGGCAGAAGTTGGTTTGGCTAAATGTGTTTGAGCGTTGAGTCTTTGCAAATGAAAATAGTTGGGCAGAAGTTGGTTTGGCTAAATGTGTTTGAGCGTTGAGTCTTTGCAAATGAAAATAGTTGGGCAGAAGTTGGTTTGGCTAAATGTGTTTGAGCGTTGAGTCTTTGCAAATGAAAATAGTTGGGCAGAAGTTGGTTTGGCTAAATGTGCTTGAGCGTTGAGTCTTTGCAAATGAAAATAGTTGGGCAGAAGTTGGTTTGGCTAAATGTGTTTGAGCGTTGAGTCTTTGCAAATGAAAATAGTTGGGCAGAAGTTGGTTTGGCTAAATGTGTTTGAGCGTTGAGTCTTTGCAAATGAAAATAGTTGGGCAGAAGTTGGTTTGGCTAAATGTGTTTGAGCGTTGAGTCTTTGCAAATGAAAATAGTTGGGCAGAAGTTGGTTTGGCTAAATGTGCTTGAGCGTTGAGTCTTTCTTTCGAAAAAAAATGTTTCGAAAAAAAACGTTTCAAACTGACTATTTCGAATTGACCGTACGGAAAACCGTTTCGGATTGATCGTCCCCTCTGTAGCACACGCCAGGACTTTTAGACACAGACGATTTTACTGCAAGGAAAACCGTCGGGAACTGACCGTCGGAAACTGACACCGTCGGAAACTGCCCGTACACCATCGAAGTGTGATAGGCGTGTTCCTCGTCGAATTGTGCACCGCAGTATACATACCTTCCAATCAATCCCGGGAGTGTTGAAAAGACTGTCAAGCGAACATCCTACAAAAACAAGCTTAAAAATTGCGTCTTTCACCACAAAGTCATCTTCGAATCGACTTTCCCTGGGATGTGCATTCTCTTTATAAAAACACAAAATGCTGTGATCCAATTATTTTTCAGTCATTTATCACACAAATTTACAAACAAAAACAACAATGTAACCAATTTCTACGGTGCTAGAATGTTTTCCAGTTTTTGTGTCCAACCTTAAAGGGGCATGCTCGCCGCCGATGGGAATATTTTGAAAGGCGGGTACCAGGTCAATTCAAAAATGAATTATTTTAAAATACAAATTTGTCGAGCACTCCGCCGACTATAAGTAATGACAAACATTTTTATTGCGTAACAGTCAGTGTTGTTAATTCCTCCGGAGTTTTCCTCCGGAGATACTCCTTCTCCGGAGAAAGGAGGAAAGGAGAACGATTTTCAGGGTTTTCCTCCGGAGGAAAATCACCGGAGAAAATCCCAAGATGCAGAAAGGTAACAATTTCAAAAGTAACCCGCATGAAGGAAGCGCCTTGCGGCCGAAGATTGAGAATTCCATGCGCTCCACCATCCACCACCAATTGACGATGCGGGACCTCACTCACTTCTTCGGAACGTCGACTGCCTCGGTTCGGTTGGTGGAGAATGAGTATCTTCAGGTATGAGTTTTATTATTTTTTGGGGCTGGGAATATTTTTAGGGGAATTTTTCAGAAGCTTATGGGCAAGATCAATTCGTTCAAGACTCCGTGCAGGCAGACACTTACCAAGAACATCATCTCAGAGGCTCGGATTCTGGTGGAGGCTTTGGGAAAACGTGTCAACAGGTCGAACAATAGGTAAGTCTCACATTTTTATTCTTGAGTTTTTATTCTTCACTGAAAACAGTTCCATATTGGATTTAGGCCATTGACAATTCGCTGCTCACTTTTGGACTCTGGCAACCCCCACGTACAAAGGAAGCAACATGGTTCTGACAGGCAAAAACCTTGAGTGCATCGCCCCCTCTTCCTATCCGACAGAGGCTCTACAAGGCTACGATGAAGTTGGCGCAAATGACCAATCTCCATGGAACCGCCTAGCAAGATCCGTGTGCGCCGTTCCTCTTTCCGGATGGAATTGAACGCATACATTGAAGAGGCTCGATCGGGTGTGGCTGAATCTTGTCTGGACTTCCGGAACTCCCATGGGAACAAGGTTTGTTTTTATATATTTGTCGGCGAACGAAATCTTCATCAATTTTCAGTACCCCAAGCTTTCCCCCTTGGCGATGATGATCCTTTGCATTCCGGCAGCCTCTAGTTCCGTGGAAAGGCTCTTCTCCCAGATGGCTCTCAATGTAAAGGCGCACAAGGTGAACTCGAAGGCCCCGCTAGTGAAGGCACGGACATTGCTCTCTTTCAATAAGGAATTTATCGGATGCTGATACCCTCTGTTTGTTGATATTGCGCCGGTTGTCGTTCAAATAAACTCATTTAATTGTATGCTTGAATACTTCTCTAACAAACAGAAATTTCATCCGGAGAAAAATCCCCGTAGAAAACGCCTTCTCCGGAGGACCATTTTAGCAACTTTCCTCCGGAGAAAGGAGAAGTGGAAAAGGTTTTCACCATTTTCCTCAGGAGGAAACCACCCTACTATAAAAAGTCTAAGAGACAAGCATAACCAATAAATGTAATTCTTGCTAGATCAAAAAGAGTGATTAGGCAGAAAAGGGTGACATGTCCACATAGCCTGGCTGATCTTTACAAACAATTTTGTAAAAATTGCAATAGTAACAGTTGGTCTTGTCTATCAGTGATTGTAGGTACGAGGGCGGTTCACGCTATTGCACAACCATCCACCCACCCCAGTGTCCATCTTTTTTGTGGTGGTTTAGCTTATTTGGGGGTATTAGGCATTTGGATTGTGTCAGCGAATGGACTTGGTTGTTTTAGAATTTATACAGTCAAGGCTCTCATTAACAAATTCCAATGTTGGTTGTGATTTTGATTTGGTTTGTTTTCAATGAGAGCATTGCAATAACTGACATTCCATTAACAAAATACTTATTAACGAAAAGCTCTATATTAACCCTCGAACAAGGGGTGAGATTTGCATCCCAACTAGGAAATTTTAGGAGAAAAGTATGGGTGGTAATTCTTTTTGCCCATAGAATGCAGCAAAAAAAGACTTTTTGCAACAAAAAAAGCTTTGTCCTTAGTAAACCCCCAAAGCAGCAAACTTTCAGTTGCCTTTGGTCACTCTAGGGTGGGATTCTGATCAATCTCAGTCATTTTCTGACTATAAAATTGAATATTTTACCAGCAAATTATTTGTTTTCACCTGCAAATTCAAAATTGTATCAAAATATTGAATTTCACCTGCAAATTTTTGAATTTCTCCTGCGAATTATTTGTTTTACTAACTTTTTGCTTCTGAGTTATGTTATTTTGTTTGTAGATGGAACCTCAAATGGAACAGACCGGAAAGCGAGGACCGGCACGTGAATGGACAACTTTAAGGGTGTGCAAGAGCAAGGAGGACGTTGATGAATGGCGGGCCGAAAACAAAGAGCGTTGGAAGTATTGAATCAATAGTAATCGGTTTCAGCTTAAGTTACCGTACTTCCTCTAATAACCGCACATGCGCGCTTATTTTTCGAACCTCCGAAAATTGGAAAAATTTAAATTCAATCTCGAGATTTTCGGGTGCTTAACCAAAATCTAAAAAGTGGAATCAGTAGAGCTCGTGGGAGTTAAGAAAATGCAATAAACAGCTTTGCTGAGATATAGGTCTTCAAAGTAGAGGGTGCTCAAAGTTGTATCGGTAATATGAATTGAATATTTTTATTTCAGCTATTGCTTTCAGAGCCCACAATAAAGCAAATACACAAGCGACTATGACTTTTGCTGCGTAATTGGGAACACAGTTTTACACGGTCCTCTATCCCGTTGAAATTTTCATTGACGTAATGCTATGAAGTCTTTAGCTGAAAATGGGAAAATATTTAAATCTGCAATTGTCGAAGTCTGCTGAAGGTGAACTAGACTTTGGCTCTGAGCCTGATGGAGAAGAGGTTTGTCGGTGTTTTTTCATAAGGTTTTTATTATCTGTTCTTAGGTCTATGTGGTTGAAGCAATCAAGAAAAAGCGTGTGACAAAGAAGGGTGTTGAATATTTGATCAAATGGAAGGGTATGTTTTTTGAACGGAATTCGTGAACCTTATTTCAAACTTGTTTTCCAGGCTATGACAAACCTGAAGACGACACGTGCCAGTATCGAGGTATGCATGTTTATTTGTCAGGGTTAAGTACAGAATTTTAGAAATCTGATAAGACAAAGCTGGTTAAGCAGAAGAAGGATGCCATCAAGGTAACGCTTCTTAAAGAGTGCGATATTTTACTTATTTACCTTTCCTAGAATAATGCCAACAATCTTACTAAAGGAAAAGCTGTTGTCGAATCTTCTTCAGACAGCGATTTCGAAAAAGTAAGCTTCTTATTGTCTCCTCTGTGAGGATGGAACAAGACTATCGGATGCATAGATCTAAGCTTTCAGCGGCATTCACTTGTCATTATTTTAGGTTGGAGACGCAAGCATGGAGTTGCAGAAAAAAGCTGTGGTAATGTCATCTGCCGGCATTAATCCTGAAAAGGTACTTCTTGATCGATTAAAGTTTGATATTGGAACTAATTCGAACAGTTAGTCTTTCTTGTTCTATTTACTTTTGCATAGGCTATCATTATTTTAATTTCAATTTTTTTTTACTGTTCAGGCCAAAGAGGATAGCATGGAGGCGAAGAAGAATAAGCCTGTTATCATGTCTTCTCGAAGCAGCGATTCCAAAGAGGTAAATTTTGAGACAATTTCTCGTTCTTTCTGTAGGATCTTTGCTTGTTAGAAAAAATGTTAGAAAAAAAGTTTTTGTCAAAATTGCCGAGTGAACTTTCCAACTTTGGTTCATTTATTTTTTGCTTTTGAGGGCGAGAATACAAGCAAGAAGGTGATCAAAAGCAAAGCTATTTTAGTCTCTTCCTCAGACAGTGATTCCGATGAAGTAAACTTTTTGTATTGCTTGTGTGAAGGCGAGGCAAAGACTGCTGGATGCGAAAATCTTAATTCTCAACTGTTTTCCACTGCTACTGTTTTAGGCTAAAGATGCAGGCATAGAGGGGCAGGAAAGAGCTGCAGCAGCCTTTGCTAATACTAACTCTAACATTCGTGTCGCCAAATAACGACAAATTTTTTTTTGCTGAATTGTTCATTTACTTTTGAGTACGAAGATAAAAACAAGAAGGAAGACCAAAGCAAAGCTGTTGCAGTCTCTTACTTGGACAGTGATTCCGATCAAGTAAGTTATGAAAAACCCTATTTAAAAGGGTCGAAACTGGTTTTTTACTGTTCGAAATTTAACCTGTTGTGCTTATAGCTTGAGGATGCGATTAAGAAGGCGAAGAAAATAAAGCTACCGTGGTTTCTTCTCGGGACGTCAATTCTGAAAAGGTATGCTTTTAGCGTGTGATTTTCAACGTATTCTATCGGACAGCTGTTTCAGGTTAAGGACTCAATCAGTGGGGCCGATAAGGATGACACTCTAGGTTAGTGTTTGCCACAATTAAGTCAATTAATCCGAGCATTTTAGACAAACCAGCTCCTGGCAAAACGTATGAAGTCAAAAGTGGCAAGATGATTAGTGCCGTGCTTGGTGTGGTTGGTTTTTTGTCTTTATACGTTTATAGATTTCCTGAATATGACATTTTAGGAAAGGATAGATCCGTGTGGTTTGGTGGCTTTAGTAGGTTTTACCGTCTTCTGCTTGATGACTACTTTTGTTTTTAGGTGAGATACAGCGACAGTAGCTATGAGCTCGTACCGACTAGTGTGCTCTGTGAATTCGCTGCGAAAGAAATCGTTTCGTTCTACGAATCTCGTCTGAACTTCTTCTAAAATATCTCTATAAACGTCTATTTGTGGGTTGAACCACATTATATGTTGGCACACTCATTAAATTGTGTTTAGATTCATACTCAATAAAATACGTTGGTCTTTGACTTATTGTTTCTTTGGTTTTTTCTATTCTTCGGCAGTTGGGACAGTCAAAATATTTGTGATCTTTTTTTTCATAACCGTTCCCCAGTAAACCCTATGAATTTACCCGTTTTGAACTGAATTCGAGTTTGAAGATTGCGCAAAAAATCTTTTGTACGGCTTCATTTTTCTTCTTCTTTTTACTCGTCTTAGCCTTATTTCTCTTTTTTTGTTCTTTCAATCTGGCGTTGTGAATCAAACTTATCAGATGGTGGGCAGATGCGGTGAGTAGTCCTCCGATAAGATTTTGGACATAGCACTGAAAAGTTGACATTAACGAGGACTACTTACACCTCGTTATTATGCGTTTTCACTAGGGTTATTTAGACGGTAAGTTACCACGGTAACCTACTACAGCCTGTATAACTTACCAAAAATCTGTAAGTTTAAAACAGTTAACTACAGATAACCGTACAGTTAACTGTATAGTTGACTGTATAGTTAACTGTATACTACCGCCTGTACAATCCCTTGTTATTTCTGTCCGATTTCTCACCGCCAACCGGAAAGTTTTTCGGAAAACTTTCCGGCTAACTTTCCAAATATTTTCTGTCCGTAAAGAAAAGCAACCCTAATATAAACTAAAATTTAATTAGTGGCGTTCTGTTTGAGTTGGAATACGAAGAAATTCAAATTTTGAAAGGCTGTGAATTGAAGATTTTTCTTCGAGATTTTGAAGTTCAAAAATTTTCACAGAACTGTATATTTCCGTTTGGAGATGCTGAATTTTTTTAAAGTTGTGACGAATCGATGAAATGCATCAGTTTTTGTAACAAAATGAACGGGATTTGAACATAGTTTTGTGAACTGGTTAACTGGTATGCTTTTTTATGCTCCCAGAGTCACTTTCGAGTGATTTGTGTCTAAGGTCCGTGGGTGTGCGGAACCCCAAGCCACCTGTTGAAAAATAAACGGTCATGTCTGTTTAATAGAGATTTTATGGTATTGGCTACAAGCATAGTCGAGATGACCCATCAGCTTTCTACGGGCAAACTTTTTTCAAAAGTGCTAAAATATCAATTTTTTGAGGAGAAAGTGCAAAACCTGATATTTGTAACCTTCACTCAACTTTTTGAGCTCTACAAGATGGCATTAACATAAACTTGAAATCTTATCTCTACAAAATTTTAGCAAATGTTGACCCCTAATGGGTTAGAGATGCGTGCACTGACGAAATGTTGTCTTCTCATTTCTAAAATAGAGAAAATATCGACCTCGAAGGAATGAAAAAAAATGCTAACCTGTGCTCCACATATCGACTACACGCTGATCGATTTTTGCCTTGACGGTGACCCACATTCAAGCTCTCATGACGAACCAGAAGAGGAATTTCCATGATGTCTTCAGGACCGAACTCAGCGGATTCATCTGGCGGCAATATCTTGTTTCGGACAGCTTTGGCTTTGATCGCAGCTCTCCCAGCAACATCTGACTCTGATGGCATTTCCACATCAAGCTCAATGACAGAATCCATTCCCTTTGCAATTTTTCGAGCGAATATACTTGATACCTACAAAAGAGAAGATAATTAAGGCCAGAGCTTGAAATGAAAGTACCTCATACATGATTCCGAGCAAGACTCGATTGATTAAAGATGCATTTAGAGGCTCTTTTTGCCCACCCTCAGTCACCAAAACGGTGTAAAATACCAAAAATGACCGAAAACCACAAGGGGGACCAAGGCAGTCGAACTTTTTTTGGAAAAATGGCTTTCTCACACTTTTTTTCGACGTTTCTATCGTTTTCACGGCCTACAAAATACTGACACCATCAAAAAACGCACTTTTGGCTTTGGCCAAATAGTGTACTCCTGCCGATTCGACTAAACACCACTAAATTAAATAAAAATGTGGCCATCTGGAAAGCACTGCCTCTCCAGCGAAATTCCTTATGTAAAAGGTTAACAGAGCATATAAGTATAAATACTATCGGAGAAGCAGAGGGTCACTCAAGAAGGCTTTTGCATCCAGAACTGTCTGTGGTGCTCTGAAAGAAAGAAAAAAATCTCAACGAAGGCTTATTACCGGAAAAAATTATGGGCACACATAAGCGACGAACAAGATTGTGTCAAGAATTACCTAGGTTCTCATTAGGATACTTAGCACTGCTAACTTAGCAGTCGATTAATCTAACCGAAACCAGGTTTTTGTGGCCGAAAAACCGACAGAGTAAAATTATACCAAATTTGTGATCATTCTCGTCATACTTGTATTTCGTCATACACACATAGAGAACAGACAAAAAATTAAGAAGATGGTTCAATAACGATCAATGATGTGTCTGATATTCAAGGCCAACATCTTCGGAACTGAGAAGAACTCCATCAGAAGAATAATGACGAGACTATATACCATGCAAACGCAAATAGAAATCGCAGCTGAGGAAGATTTCGATAAAAATAGCCACCAGCTTGCCATGATTGCTCCGGACGATCTCTTTCGAGTACGAGGTATATTTTCTTGTCTCCCTTCATCATCGCCAAGGATCTTAGATCGGCC
>JAMRYI010001004.1:0-51928 GCA_029231635.1 Ditylenchus weischeri | reverse complement strand
GAATGATTTTTTTGATTTTTTAAAATAGGATGCCCTTTCGCTATAAATGTTGTGTGCCTGACTGAATCGGGTGATCAAAGGGCGGCGGTTTAACCAGGGTGGTGGTTTATCGGGGTAACGCTTTATCAGGTTCCACTGTACTACAGAAACATATATTTGAGATATCATACTCCAAAATAGCTACTCGAAAAAGACAAATCCATCAAATTTATATATAGTGTATACATAAAACTACATAAACATCAGACACAGTCAGTGGGCAGTAATAATAATAACCATCATTTGGCACCAAAACCGGTTGAAATAGTGGTGCAAAGTGATTTGGCACAATGTGATTGTGGCGCAACGAATTGTTGCAAAGTGATTTGGCGCACTCTCCTGCCCGAAAAGGGCGAACGACTTACGTAAGGCGTTTGGTCCTTTTGGACATTTTTCCCGAAAGGCCAAACGCTAACGCCGTTGAATTATCCGCTTTTGAATGTTCAGTAGTTGAATTTTTCTCTGTTGAATTATCTGGTTTTTGAGTTCTCCGGTTGTCGAATAAACCCCGGATAATATTTTTATTTGTAGAATACTCAAATTTGCCCATATAATTCTCAATTTTGCCTAGAATATAAACCCCGCCGACAGAAAAGTGTTTTCCTCGAAATCAAGAGTTCAACCCCACCTCTGTACAACTTCGATTTTTTCAATTTTCATACAAATTTTTATTATTTGCTCATTCGACGTGAAATCAAAAAGTAGACACAAGTCGTAAATATCAGATTTTCAAGTTTCCTATAAAGTTTGAGCACAGAGCAGAGGCAGACTAAAGTCAAGACTTCACGTCAAATATAAAGAAAAATAAGGAAAATAATTTTCTTGAATGAAAAATGCGAAAGTTGCATTTTAAGACGTTTTATAGCAAACGAAAGCTGAAAAGCTCCTCTTTCATATTAATTAGATGAATTTTTAAAAGATAAAATTTTGAAAAACAGCCATATGAAGTACGGAACTCGTTTTCTAGTCAAATATGAAGCGGTTTTCAGTTTACTGCAAAATTGATTTAAATTTTTTATAAGTTTACCACCTACTGCCCATTTTTGACCACTCTGAAAGGCCGTGCGACTGTAAAAATTTAGGCTAAAATTGATTTCTACCGTCAAAAGGTTCAAAAATCCCGTCAAATTCGTAATTTATCCTGTCAAATCGTAAAAAACTTTTTGTCTTGAAAACTTCTTAAACTTTTTGTTTTAATTTTTGTAATTTTTATACCAGCATGTAGCCCTGAATCTCTCCTTTCTAACAAGCTATGAACTGACCTAAACAAATGTAAAAATTTGCAGAATAGTGTCTTTGAATTAAATGGATTAAATATTCACAAAAAGTTGCTCCACTCAAAACTTTTTCTACAACTCTTAAAAATCTTATTAGTTGATTTATAGCTCGTAAGAGAAAGGAGAGATTCAGGGCTACATGCTGGTATAAAAGTCTTAAAAACATTAAAACTTTTGAGAAAAAAAGAATTTCCAAATTTAACGGGATAAATTACTAATTTGACGATATTTTTGAACCTTTGACGGTGAAAGTAACCACAGCCACAAATTTAATGGTGGAATCCAGTAATTTGCTGGTGAAATTCACACTTTTGAGGGCGTGATTCGATTTAAGCAAAAATAAAATACCATATTTTTTCAGTTATGTTAGACCATTGTAATCCAATTGCTTCCTGAGCTCTATCAGGAACACAGAGAATAAATTCCAGTGGAAAACGACTAAATGGCCACTGGCCAACCAGTAACTTCTATTCCTATTTTTAACGTAGCTGTCTTTAGCACAGTTTAAAGTACCATAAAATTCGGCTTTGTCTAAATATACCATCACCGAAAAACTTATCCATCTATTGCTTAAAAATTTTTATAAAATTTTATTTCAAAATTCACCATGATTTAATTTAACCGAATTATTGATTGAAACTCTTCCGGATCGATCATACACATGCATAGTGATTAAGTTTCCTTAGCATATTTTCTCTAATAGAGCGCCATGGAGCTCTATTTTCAACTTTCAAAATTTTTGACTTTGCGTTAAAAATGCAATAAAACGTGGTTATCCGCCTAAGGATTGTTGCTCTAATATTGAGTGCTGCTCTATTAGAGAGAATGCGGTATAAGGTGATAACTATCCACGGTAAAGTTGGCCATGGCCTGTATACTATTTGGTGGACCGTGGTTTCTACTTGTTAGGCTCCGCATCCTAAAAAAAAGTTTTATGGTTCGAATTCAAGACTGTCTACAACTGGATACAACGACTGGATACACTTTTTCATACCTGGTCTCTGCTTAGGCAGGACTGACTCAAAGATGCATTTTATTACTTTTGTAGTTTGGAAGACATGTTTGAGCCTGTTTGAACGCACGCTGGCCTGCGTACAACAAGCCTAAAAAGCCATATACTGTAAAATTTCTAATAATATACCCCCTCGACTTTGAGCAGTTATATCTCAGCTTAGAGCAAACATTCGGCAGACCTGTTTACTGCTATTCACACAGCAAAAATTTACAGTGGTAGAGAAGGGAATCCATACAGCCAAAATGCCAAAAATTTTGTATCTGGATTGTCCGACCCGAACCCGGAAAACCGAACCATTCTTCCTTCAAACCCTGATTAAAATATTTTGTTGCCAATCGGGATCAAACTCTCATCATGAAACTTGGGTTGTCGAGCAGCCTACCCTCTACACCACCACGACTCATTGAGAGGCAGGCGAATTTCGTCATCGGTAAAATTTTGTCTCTGTTTAGAGATACCGTTTTGAAGTTAGAGAAGCAATTTTTCAATTATTTGCCCAGCTTTGTGAAAAAGTGCCCAGTTTTTCGGAAATGTGCCCAGTTTTGTGAAAAGTGCTCAGTTTTTCGGAAATTTGCAAAAGAATAACAGGTAGCATTCTGGTTTGATTTACGACCTTACCAGCTTTAATCTTGCAGCATGTTTCTATCGGTTGTTTTTTTCTTCTCAATCAGGGTTAAATACTTAAACGTCGTGCTCTAAAGAGTTATCATGTCTAACGTTTTCAAAACCCTACTTATTTTGGCTTGTTTGGCCGACGTCTAGGCGTGACTTGGTTCGCTGATTTCGAATCTGACACAGGGTTGTGCATGGGCCCACTTTTTCACGGCCCGGAGCTTAATTTTTTCTTTGGGCTCGGGCCGTATAGTCAGTATAGTCAACTGTAGGTGCAATTCCAAACATATTGAAAAAATAAAGCAAGAAAAGAAGTGTGGCTAACTTTAATATTTAACATCACTCGAATGTAATATCCTTATTTTTCAATGACTTTCTAACAGAAACAGAGAAAATTGATTCAAATAAACTTTTTAGACTCTTTTCATTGATTGACGAATGACTGTAACTAATTTCACCCGTCAAATTATTGATTTACCCCGTCAAGTCGCAAAAAATTTTTTCAAGTAATTTTACCGTCTTCTTTTTATTTATTATTTAATTTTTTACTGAAATGTAGACGTGGATCTTAGTTTTCTAACAAGCCATCAACTGACTTTATGAAATTTTAAAAAAGATGCAGAAAAAGGATTTGTATAAATTTGTATAAAGATTTGTATTTTTTGAAAACTTTGCTCTATATAGATATTTTTTCTGCAACTGCTGCTACCCGGGATCGAAACCTCAATGTGAAACTTGGGTTGTCGAACAGCATACCCCCTACACCACCACGACTCACTGGCAAATTTCGTCATGGCAAAATGTTAGAGACACCATTTTCATGTTAGAGTAGTTTTGAAGTTAGAGAAGCAGACACGGTTAGACTTTTACAGACAAAGTTAGACAAAAATGCGTTGGAAGACTACTAAGAAGTCCATAATACAACTTTAGAAGCTGTTTTACCCGTTCGAATCTCTCCTGTTTCCAATTTTTTTAGGCGTTGTGTGCAGCGTTAAATTCTGCATCTAATGCATAGTTTAGTAGTTGCTTTTCCCGTATTAAGCTTGTGGATGTTAATTCAACGCAAAAAACAGATTTCCGGGATAAACTACAGAATCTTAAACTCGCTTTAAATCAACTATTAATCACTTTCTTCGGTGTTTCAAGGGTCAAAACGTGTGTAAAAACGTGTTTTTAGGGCGCGGACAACCATTTTTCCAAAAAAATTTTTGACCGAAATTTGACTTTTTGCCTTGGTCCCCCAAGCTATTTCAACATCAAAGGGTACCTGGATGCAGGGGTTGGCAAAGATCAGATCTAGATTATTTTTGTCAAAATAGCCAAAATTTTGCGGGAATTTGAATTTTATAGTAAATATAGTAAATAATTTGGATGCGCAGAATCCCACCCCGGAAAAGCCAAAAGCCACTGAAAGTTGGTTTTTTGGGCGTTTACTAAAGGGGGGGGGAGAGGGTAAACTTTTTGCGAAAATTCGATTGCGCTTATCAGATTTGCCGTTTGATCGACTCAGTTGCTCAGAATCTCACCTTGAACCATTCAGAACCACTCCAAACCACACCCAACCAGCATTTAATCATCCTGAACCCGTTTTTTACGGTAGTTTAGAGTTGTTCTGAGCAATTGAGCCGATAAAAGTGAGATTCTGATACGCCCAATCGAATTTTCGCAAAAAGTTACAACCCCCATCCCGCCTTTAATAAGCCCCCAAAAACCAACTTTCTGTGGCTTCTGGCCTTTCCGGGGTGGGATTTTGAGCGATCCCAAGTTATTTTCAGACTACAAAATTAAAATTCGCGCAAAATTTTGACCTAAAATACAAAATTTGGCTATTTTGTCAACTATATATTTGTCATCTCCATCTAATCTGATCTTTGCCCACCTCTGCCTGGATGCCTTAAAAAGATGGAATTTGACCATAGTTTTTTTTGTTAACTGTGGCCTACCTTTGAGGGGGAGGCGCTGTACGTACCCACTATACTTATAATCTTTCCTTTTAATATAAAAAAAAAGAATATAAGTAGTATAGGGGGTACGTACAGCGTTTTCCCACAATTACTAATTTTTCTAATAAAAAAATACAGTTATTTGATTGCGTGCTACTAGTTCAAGATTGTGTAGTCCTGCCGATTTCCGAAATATCCTATCTGGGCCGAGATGCGGGTCCTCAAAGTAGAGAGAGACTCTAATTAATAGAAAAATACGGTAGTTTATGTTTATGTGTTTCAGGCCCACAGAACTAGTGCTGTTTGGAGTATTTTCTAGAGGAGAGGGTCCAGACAGAAATACTACAAGCCGAGATTCAGCTCTTTGTGTCTACCCCATCAAGCAGATTGAGACCAAGTTTTTTGATGTAAGTTATTGTTTGGGGGCGGAAATGGTAGGAACCCCAGCAAATAAGGATTGAAGAAGATATTTTGGTATTGCGGGTCAACCTGCAATTGTTTTTTTTCTTCTTCAAAAATTGCCGTTTTAGTGAAAAGTTGCAAAAATTAGATTCAAAACTTTTTTACCTCTACAAAAAGAACCTCACTTTTGCAGAATATTCGAGTCTGCTACAATGGCAATACACGCACCAACCTGCCCTGGTTCAATTCTGACAAAATGTGCACCCAAACTAGATATCCTGACTCAGAGATCATGTGTGGGAAAGACGTGAATAGTTATATTGGTGGCGAGATTCCCATCGTAGCAATGGCTTCTTTGGTGGATAAAACCTCGTTGTTCACCTCCATAACTACAGCCACTACTCAGACTGCTACTATGGCCTTCATTGGCACTGCTAATGGCATACTTCACAAGGTAAACATGGCTAAAACACACATACATGTGGCAACTTTCAGCCTGAGATCTTTCCTCCCTCAAAAACTTTTTTTTGAAATTCAACGTCTGCAAAATTCAGTATTTTTTAGACAAAATTGTTCTGATACAGTCTCGATATGGACCCCAAAACACTTCGTTTGTTTTGAAATTTTGGCCGATTTTTGAAGTATTTGGCCAGTATTTCTTTGGCGGTCTAGTCAAAACATAAGGATTGTGATTTTACCAATCGTTTCTGAAAATCGCAATAGTTTTGCCGAGAAGACCAGTGGGCTCTATATGTGTTCGCAAAATCCCACCCCCCTCCCCGAAAAAAAACTGCCTTGGTCCACTCTGTTGTTTTTTGCAACGAAAAATTTGCCTTGGTCCCCTCTGTCGTTTTTTGTAATTTTTTTCTATTTTTGGTTTCACTGCCGTATTTCCTCTAATAAGGCCCCCTTCTTTTCGTTATCGACCTTTAAAATACTCTAAAAATGTTTTGATTTAAAGTTCTAGGGCAATGCAGACTCACTGTAATTTTTTTTGCAAAAGAAAAATGTATTATGCTAATCAAAAAAAAAAAAAGCATTTTTAGGCAATACAAGGTCCCAACTAAAATCAACCCCGTTTAAAATCGTGTTCTGGGCATTGTGATTTTGACTCAATTTTTTAAGACTTCTCTCAGGCAAGTCACCACCCATTTTGTAGCCAAAAAGATGAGCTACAAAATGGATAGTAATTTGCTTTAGAGTGGACTGCAAAAAATGGGTCGGAAACGTAATGTCAAAAAAGTCTTTGAATTTTAGAGATACTTAGAGTTTTTACGGTAGTCGCTTGACCTCTTTTGTGAAGTTTGACTAATGTTAAAAATTGAAATAAACTTGTTAAGCCATTATGCGCAAAAAGTAGTCTGATCTCATAAATATCAGATTTGCATATTTTTCTACAACAAATTGTCTTTTACACATTTTAAGTTTCAAAAAATGTCTGGAATTGATCCTAAAATGGGTTTTAGGCTTTGATAGAAGGTCATGATGGCTCTTCCAAAGTGTTCAAGTCAATTCAATTGACGACTGACGGCTCAGCTCTCCTGCAAGACATGGAACTAGACGAAAAAAATGGACTTTTGTATGCCATGAGCAAGTTCACTGTTTACAAGGTGAATATTCGGCTGTGCTCCCAGAGTCTGGACTGCCATTCTTGTTTGCAAGCGAGTGACCCGTATTGTGGATGGTGCATGAAACCAAGTGCCTGCACTACAACTGAAGTAAGTTTAACTAATTTCATTTTTTATGGAATGTTAAAATGTTGGGGTTACAGGTATGTGACGCAGACGCCATTAACCCGAAACCCGACTGGCTCAACTACAAATCTGGCAGATGTCCTTTGTGAGTTTTGTTTGTATGTTTTGTTTATTACATACAAAGCGCCTCCAGACAAACTTTTGATCTTTTTTCACTTTTGACCAAAAATTGTTTTGTTACTTTCTAATGGTCTCATGGTTTTTTTTCTGACTCAGCGAAAACACCCACTCATCCTGAGTCAGATTTCGCCCCATTGTTCACTGTGGATTTCTAAGTATATAATACGACAAATTCTACAGTTAATAGCGTACAGTTATTTTCAGGGAAAAATCTGACTCAGGATGAGTGGGGTTTTTTTGCGAAGTCGGAAAATAAATTATTTATTTTTCAAATCAAATTCCTGATACATATGTCCTCCTAAAATATTTTAACTAATTTCAAGCGAAAGCGGTATTATCAGATAAAAACATTACAAGTAAAATTTTCCATGTGTTAGGCAAAAATAGTAATGAATACCATTTAAGGCATCAAGACTGCATGGGGCTCAATAGCTCAGTTGGGAGAGCGTTAGACTGAAGATCTAAATGTCACCGGTTCGATCCCGGTTTGGGCCATTCCTCTCTTTTTTCGCTATTTTTTGGCAGAATACTAAGGGTGTATGCTTTTACAGACAAAACTTTTTATTAATCTCTAAGCTCTTGTTATAACGTACAATTTTTACTCCCTTAGGAGTATCTTTAATTGCGGTTTGACCCTTTTAAGCTAAATAGGTACATAATGGCGATCCAAAATCTTATGGTCCAAAATTTTAGCGAACACTTTTAAAATATTAGTGGCTGACGAATAAAAGAAACTTTTGAAGTCCTTGTTTTTAAGGTCAAAAGTGAGTGCTCTGGCAAATCTAAAGAGATCTAAGATCAGAAATAAAATAACAATTATTTGTAGGCGCGCTGTATGGTCAAGTTATAATCGTGTGGATCATCTAACAAGTGACACACTAGCCCATCCAGTCAAATTTGATAATAGCACATCTCATTCCAAAGAGATGAGCTACAAAATGGCTAGGAACTTGCTAAATATTTTCTTGCAGAAAGTGGGGTGTGGTTAGGTACACATCGAGTACACATCTCAAGTTCGATACCCACCCTTTTTTACTCCAATTTCTTGTGTTTTATGCACAATTTTGGTATCAAAACGATGCTAAGGTGGTTGGTTATCTAACAACACCATCAAAGCATAGTTGAACAACTGCCCCGGCTGAGTTGCAGGCCAAAACAATACCTGAAACCTGCTTTTTGTTTGAAATCGAATCATTTTTGGGTTTTTCTTGGATTAGTTTGATTGATATCTTTTGACTTTCTTTACAACTGCACACGTTCTATATACCAATGTGTAGCCAAGATTCCAGGCTTTCATTTAAGCTATCACAGAAAGAAAAAAAAACTAACATTTAGTTACAGCTAAAATTCAAGATTGTCCGTGCTATCCTACCCTTCAAACATACTCTTTTGTTGCTGGGTCAAACCTTCGCTAGCTACCCAATTTTCTGAATTGATTTTTGTGTGAAAACATCTTCATGTGGTTTTTCATGAAATTCTGACTCTAAAAAATTAATATCACATTGTGAGAAGTCAATAAAATGGGTAGAGGAGGAGGAGGCGATGAAAACCACAGTACCTTTGATGGTCATTTGCATGAAATATCAAAATAGGGCATTTGCTGACAGTAAAACAGTACAGGAAATGGTTGCGATCGATGGCTCGATACCTTTTGGCCTTAGAAGCAAGTTACCCCACTGAAAATGGCTTGAAAAATAGGGTGTACACCCACTGGGAACTTGAGAGTTCAAAATATTCGCTTCTCGATGTGTACAGGGTGACACACACAAAAATCACATTTTTGAAAAATTTGTCAAGGTGGTTCCTTGCCCTATCGATTTCCCCAGGAAAATCGATGACAGTACTTAAGCTACCTGGGAGCTGTCTGATTCATAATTCCTATAAAAAAAACTTAGAAATTACTTAGAGGAAGACTTTCCAAATAAACACAATCACTTATGAATTAGAACCCTATCAAACTTGGGTCACACTAACTTCACCGACCTTTTTATCTGAAAATTTGTTTTCTTATCTCAGATGTTTTTACACCATCTTGTAGCTGAGATTTTTCTCTATCCATTGAGTGGTCAAACGCTTCAGTTAAAAATATTTTTTGACAAAATCACACCAAGTGTGACCTTAAAGTCAC
This sequence comes from Ditylenchus weischeri, assembly GCA_029231635.1. Lineage (NCBI taxonomy): Eukaryota > Metazoa > Nematoda > Chromadorea > Rhabditida > Anguinidae > Ditylenchus > Ditylenchus weischeri. The sequence continues at coordinate 42,638 of JAMRYI010001004.1, read as the reverse complement.
ACTTGGTGTGATTTTGTGTGTGATTTTTCCAAAAATGAGCTTTCGATTTTTCGCAAAAAAACAAAAAAAATGTGGCCCCCAAACTACATAAGGTCCAAAATATCAGCTACAAGATGGTGTAAAAACATGTGAGATAAGAAAACAAATTTTCAAATAAAAGGTCGATGAAGTTAGTGTGACCCAAGTGTGATAGTGTGACTTTTGAAAACACTGGCCTGCACTCCCCCCTTCCTTTAAATAGATGCGTTGGAGTCAGTGGCGCAGTTATATTGATTTCTGGGTTGGTAATTTTTCGTCTCGTTCGATTCCATCCCCTAACTTTTTTTAAAAATTTTTACTTTTGATATTTGAGAGGCTATATATTTTTGCCCATAATTAAAAAAAAATAGTAAAAACTCAAAAAAAATCATCACGCAACCAAATTTAGAACGTAACCAGCATTAAAAAAAATCAAATCCAATACTTATGCTTTTCTCTAACAAATCCTTCAAAATATTTTCAGCATACGATCCATTGACCCACAAGAACAACAAATTACTACATCGAGAACCCTAAATGTCAACATAGAAAATGCTCCAGTTGCTTTCGGCGAACTCTACTGCTCTTTCCGATTCCCCAACCAACAAAAAATTAATGTGTCAGCCACCTCCAAAGAAAATGGGTAAAATCAGTACCGAAAAATTTATTTGTCAATGTAATTTAATTTTTTTTTTTCAGTGTAATTTGTGCCACACCATCCAGAAGTAGTCTCCGCAGTTTTGGTACGGATTTCAACGGGCAAAGTGTAGTGGCATTTCTGTCAGTGGTCAAAGCAGTGGACCATACTGTGGTCGCCTCCACCAACTTCACTTTTTATGACTGCCATCAGTTGAAGTCCTGCAGGTATGCTTTGTCGATATTTTTTTCGAATTTTTGTTTTAATTAAAAAAAAAAATTCGATATATTTTTGATGCAATCTTACACTTGGGCATAATTTAGTGAATGTGCCAGCAGCAGATTCCCATGCGACTGGTGCACTCTGAGTGCAAAATGTGTTCCAAATGCGGAAGAAATCTGCCAAGGAGAAGCTCTAGTCAATGCTGTTAGTGTGAGTTAGTTGGACAAATTTGCTGAAAATTTTTGGTGGTATTTGAAATTAGTGATGACGATTTGGTCTTTTGCGATTATGCGACTGCGATTATTTTGGTCTTAACCCGATGCGATTGCGATTACCGTACTTCCTCTAATAGAGCCACAGTGGCTTTATTTTTTGGATGCCCTCTGGGGGGTGGCTCTAATAGAGGGGGTGGCTTTATATTTTAAATGCCTTTAACAATCGGTATATTATACTTTAGACGTCTCACATCAAAACTTATTGAACTAACAAAAAACAATTTCACGTACAATTTTTCAAGGATGTTGGCTGTACGAATAGAATTTCAAGGATGTTGGCTGTACGAATAGAACTACAAGGATGTTGGCAAGCATCAAAAGGCGTGGAACTCAGGATTTGGTGCATTCAACTCATCGTTCCAATCCAATTCCAGAGTTTCATCGCTCAGCGCATTTCCCTAACCCAAATTGCCAACTGCTGATCTAGATCCTTGTACGTCAGCTTTCGACCACCTCTTTGAAGCTTGAACTCGGCGCTGTACCACTTGCGCGACTTTGCCTTGACCACTTCCTGCTCTTTTTCTGAGTCACTTTCGTAGTTAGCGATAAGATCCATGATTCTGGAAAAGCGAAGTAAATACCGATCACATAGCAGATATGGCGATGAAGAAAATGAAAAACTTAGATGTCTACATCAAAAAGCAGAAATTTACTTTTGGTTTCAAGATAAATTTGAATTCAAACAAAAGATTTACAGTTCTCTGATTTTTTTGCAAAAAACCACGTTTTTTAAAAAAAAAAGGGGGGTGGCTCTAATAGAGGGGGTGGCTTTATTAGAGGAAATACGGTATTTAAAAAAAATCAGGTGCGATTAATCGCGAGATTATGCTATTTTTTTGCTTTTAGCTGCTACTAGAGTTGGGATATCAACGCGAATATAAAAAAGTTCGAATATTTGGGCGAATATTGAAATTTTCATATTCAAAATTTTCACTTTTTTAAAACTAACACGAAAATCTGCAAAAAGGAAAACGACAATTTTTCACAGATTAGCGGGAACAACCGGAAATTTTAGTCAAAACAATTAAAAATTCTGTAAAAAATAGCTCTGGTTCAATTCCCCGATGGTACTTACCCATTTTTATTTCGAGTCAGAATAGCTTTTTTTTCGATATAAATTTATTACGCAATAAGATCCATTATTTTTCAGCGTCTTGGCCCCTCTTCCAGGCGTGGGCCAGACTTTTGCCCCCGCTTTTCCTCAGAAGGCGATATCTACGTGGCTTCTGGGAGAAAAAAGAGGATCTCTGTAAGTTAACACTTATTATTTAAAAATTTGACCAAAAATTAAAAGAAATATTCCTTTTTAGGTATTAGCACACAACCTGCAAGAGCAAATGACCAACTTCAAATGTCAATACACCGTGGAACAGGAGCAAAAAACACATGAAAAACTGGCTTCCAGAAAGGGAGATAGGATTGTGTAAGTCAATGCAATTTGCTGCATTACAAAATTCAGTGTATTTGCAAATTTTGCAGCTGCGAAGACATCCTGTTCGAGTACACCAATCTGGGCATGGGAAATGGAACTGCTGTTGCAAGATTTGACATTGTTTGGTCACCTTCTGTTGGCACTGGCATTGCGAGCATCAACCCCAGCTCAACTCATCAGCTAGACAATAGTCACAAGCTGCAAGTGCAGATTTACAAGTGTGCTCAGCTGGCTCCCAACTGCGGTTTATGTCTGGGCTTGGACACCTCTAGATTTGAATGTGGCTGGTGTGACGATGAACTGGTAAGTTATAATCATGGCCTTTCAAAGTAGTCAAAAACAGGCAGTGATGACTTTTGAAAAATTTATCGCATTGCAGCGGTGTAGCCATCCTGACATTTGTCCTGGAGGCTGGCTTACCAAAGGATTGGGCACGCCTATTTGTCCACATCCAAGAATCGACGACTTCACTCCCAAAAAAGGACCCATCAATGGAGGAACCAAGGTGAGAAGATAATTTTTTAAAGCTTCCGATTGGGTATCATTCTTAATTATGTAAAATGGTGGTATCCAAGTGCAACAAAAGGATACTCAACAATTGGGAGATTCACCGATAGGGGGAAAATTTCTGGCCCAGAAACTTCAAAAACCACTAGAAGTTCAAAAAATGAATAAAGCTGTTCAAGTTTTGGAGGTATTGGTGGGGTCAACTTAGGTAAGGATTAACTGTAGATAAAACTAATTGTAGGTCAAATTAACTGTAGATAAAACTAATTGTAGGTCAAATTAACTGTAGATAAAACTAATTGTGGGTCAAATTAACTGTAGATAAAACTAATTGTGGGTCAAATTAACTGTAAATTAAATTACTTGTAGGTAAAATTAACTGTAAATTAAATTACTTGTAGGTCAAATTAACTGTAGATAAAACTAATTGTAGGTCAAATTAACTGTAGATAAAACTAATTGTAGGTCAAATTAACTGTAGATAAAACTAATTGTGTGTAAAATTAACTGTAGATAAAACTAATTGTAGGTCAAATTAAATGTAAATTAAATTACTTGTAGGTAAAATTAACTGTAAATTAAATTACTTGTAGGTCAAATTAACTGTAGATAAAACTAATTGTAGGTCAAATTAACTGTAGATAAAACTAATTGTAGGTCAAATTAACTGTAGATAAAACTAATTGTGTGTAAAATTAACTGTAGATAAAACTAATTGTAGGTCAAATTAACTGTAAATTAAATTACTTGTAGGTAAAATTAACTGTAAATTAAATTACTTGTAGGTCAAATTAACTGTAGATAAAACTAATTGTAGGTCAAATTAACTGTAGATAAAACTAATTGTAGGTCAAATTAACTGTAGATAAAACTAATTGTAGGTCAAATTAACTGTAGATAAAACTAATTGTGTGTAAAATTAACTGTAGATAAAACCAGTGCTCGGAATTTTTGAATTTTGTCGTACTCGTATTCGTACTTCGTACCTTCATTTTTTTTCTCTCGTACTCGTAGTCGTACCTCGTACCTCTTATTTTTTGGTCTCGTACTTCGTATTCGTACTCGTACTGACCTTTTTTTTTCTCTCGTACTCGTACTTCGTACCTCTAAATTTTTGGTCTCGTATTTCGTATTCGTACTCGTAGTACGAGCTAAAAAACGATTCGTACTCGTATTCGTATCGTATTTTTGTCGTACTTGGCTTTTTACTCGTACTTTTGTCGTATTCGACTTTTTACTCGTACTTTTGTCGTATTATTATTTTCAATGTTTGTTTATTTTCAATCTTTTTATACATAGTGGGTTAAATTAATTGAGAAGTACTTGTATGAGAAGAAAAAGAGATATATATAATAATAAAAAGGATTAAATTTTTGTTCAAACTTTGATGAATGACTTGACTCAATTGTTGAATGACAAAAAGTATTCTAGTTCGTAAGCGTTTGTCTCCAAATTTATACTTTAAAAACAAATAACAACTTCAAATTCATATAAAGAATCAGAAAAATGCTCGCATGCAAAAACTCAGTGAAGGTACGATTCGTACTTTGGTTCTCGTACTTCGTACTCGTACTTAGCGTTCGTACTTCGTATTCGTACTCGTACCGACCTTTTTTTTCTCTCGTACTTCGTATTCGTACTCGTACCGACCTTTTTTTTCTCTCGTACTTCGTATTCGTACTCGTACCGACCTTTTTTTTCTCTCGTACTTCGTATTCGTACTCGTACCGACCTTTTTTTCTCTCTCGTACTTCGTACTCGTACTCGTAGTACGAGTACGATACGAGTACGAGTACGAAGTACGAGTACGACTTCCGAGCACTGGATAAAACTAATTGTGGGTCAAATTAACTGTGGATAAAACTAATTGTGGGTCAAATTAACTGTAAATTAAATTACTTGTAGGTAAAATTAACTGTAAATTAAATTACTTGTAGGTCAAATTAACTGTAGATAAAACTAATTGTAGGTCAAATTAACTGTAGATAAAACTAATTGTAGGTCAAATTAACTGTAGATAAAACTAATTGTGGGTCAAATTAACTGTAGATAAAACTAATTGTGTGTAAAATTAACTGTAGATAAAACTAATTGTAGGTCAAATTAACTGTAAATTAAATTACTTGTAGGTAAAATTAACTGTAAATTAAATTACTTGTAGGTCAAATTAACTGTAGATAAAACTAATTGTAGGTCAAATTAACTGTAGATAAAACTAATTGTAGGTCAAATTAACTGTAGATAAAACTAATTGTGTGTAAAATTAACTGTAGATAAAACTAATTGTAGGTCAAATTAACTGTAAATTAAATTACTTGTAGGTCAAATTAACTGTAGATAAAACTAATTGTAGGTCAAATTAACTGTAGATAAAACTAATTGTAGGTCAAATTAACTGTAGATAAAACTAATTGTAGGTCAAATTAACTGTAGATAAAACTAATTGTAGGTCAAATTAACTGTAGATAAAACTAATTGTGGGTCAAATTAACTGTAGATAAAACTAATTGTGGGTCAAATTAACTGTAGATAAAACTAATTGTGGGTCAAATTAACTGTAAATTAAATTACTTGTAGGTCAAATTAACTGTAGATAAAACTAATTGTAGGTCAAATTAACTGTAGATAAAACTAATTGTAGGTCAAATTAACTGTAGATAAAACTAATTGTGTGTAAAATTAACTGTAGATAAAACTAATTGTGTGTAAAATTAACTGTAGATAAAACTAATTGTGGGTCAAATTAACTGTAAGTCTTAGTCAAGCGGTCCAGGGCACGTGACCGTCCCAACCATCCCCCCCTTCCCCCTGGCTACGCTTATGAGGTGGATATTATCTAACATCTCTACTTTTCATCCTACATTTTTGCTTGTACGATAAAGCATACATACCTCATTAGATAACTATTAAAAAAAACTACAAGATAGCTTAAAAATAATTGCATCAAAAACAAACAACAAACCCTATTTTCAAAATTTATTTGATTCAGATCACAATCACCGGAGTCAATCTTGGCTTAATCTACTCGGACATTCGAGATGCTGTTAGAGTGGCCAGTGCAAAATGTGATGTGAGTGAGGTGAGTCTAATTTAGCCAAATTTGTATTTGTATAAATGAGGCCTCATTTTATTAGCACGAATATGTATCCGCTTCCAAAATAGTGTGCCACACCCGCGCCCCATCCACCCGTCAAAAACAAGGCCAACATGTAGTGTTTAAGCTGAGAGATGATCGCAAATACACAGCTGTGTCCAGCCAAACCTTCACTTACGCCAACCCTTCCATTAGCAGCTTCCAGCCATTCAGGCATGCCCGTTAAAACGATTGCAACTAATCAAAAAATCTTTAGAGGGCCTCGCAATGGAGGCACTGATCTAACCATTTTGGGTTCTGATTTGGACTCAGGCTACACTTTTAATTTGACCATCGGCAATGTGCCATGCGAAGTGTTGACCAGAAGTAGTAGCATGGTAGTGTGTAGAACAGGAGCTGCAGTGTTTGAAAAACCAGAGTATTTGGTGTTGACAGCCGATGGGACGCAGATCAAAGTGGACAGTGTGCAATTTCAATACACGTGAGCTGTTTCTATATATACTGCATTTCCCATCCTACTCCATAAAGTTACGCCCGCCCTTGTTTTTGGGGAACTATATCTCAGTCCAGGTTAAAAAACATTTTAACAGAACTCCCGTTTTTAATAGATATCACACGGAATGTCTAGCTGTTTTCGAAATTCTAGATAAACTTCGTACCTCCCAGGGTATTTTTTTTTGCAAAATTTCTCAAAACTGTAGAAAGTAATCGCAAAAATTCTTAAGGCCAGGTTTACAATGTAGAGGCAAAGTGAGCGCCTTTTAAAGTTTAGATCTAAACATTTTATGTTTTTTTTCAAAAGATGTGGTATCAAAATGTAGCTGACATTCAGGGCTACATTTTGGTATCAAAACTTAAAAAACACAACAGTTTTTGATCTAAAAATAAAAAGGCACTCACTTTGCCTATACATCGTGAACCTAGCCTAAAAGTGCTTGGCCCTCCGTTTGGTTTAGGCTAAAATTGGGTCACTTTTCTGCCAAATAGGGTTACTTTTATGATTTATCCATTGAAAAAACTGAAGTTTTTAGATCTAATCCAACGATAGAGAAAGTCCAACGGCCAGTTAGCACAGTTTCTGGTGGAATAGCGGTTGATGTGCTGGGCAAAGGACTCGACCTGCTACAAAGGCCTAGAATGGTAGTTTCACACGAGGGCGAACTGTATTATGGAGCCAAATGTGAGGTATTGGATGAACATCTGATGGTGTGTAGGACCCCGCCCTTGGAAGACATTTCGCTGGAGAGGAGAAAAACGTTCACTCCAGAGAGACCTTTGAGAGTGGACTACGGCTTTGATTTGGATGGCAGTTTGACTGGGTTAGTCCTTAAATTGCAAAAAGAATTACTTCTAAAAATCCGGCCCATTCCATTCAAATCATGTTCTTGGAATTGTGTTTTTGACCTATTTTGACATATTTTTTGAAAACTTCTCTCATAAAAGTTACCACTCATTTTGCAGCCAGTAAAATGGGCTACCAGATGGGCGGTAGTTTGCCTTACAAAAGTCTCAAAAAGTGGGTCAAAAACAAAATACCAAAATGCAATTTTCGAATTAGGGGACAGGACTATTAGATCTAGGGTTGTTACACACTTAACTCGATTTTTTAAAATTTTTTGACCTTCTTTCTTGCTTTTATGCGATTTTTTCTTCAAAACGCCGAGAATTTTCGAGGGGAAATCTTCGAAGCTATTTGCATTTTTGTGAACTAAGTCTCTCTATATTTACTAAAGCGCCATTTTCTGTCGGGACGCGGATATTTTTTTGACTTTAGACCCAATTTCGAGCCACTTTTAGGTGAGGGGGACTCTAAGGGGGACTTTATGGAACTCTTAGGTGAGAAGTAATCAGAAAAACAGTACATACGAAAGTGTCAGTGTCAGTTTAGACTTTTTTTTGCTAAACTGACATTAAAAATGAAACTGATACTTACTTTTTCCGGCCTTTTTTCAGAGACAGGTAAAAAATCTGATAACACCTTTCTCAATCAGAAATTCGTCAGCTTTCTAACGCCCTTTACAGACTTTCGAAAAGACAACTTTTTTCACGACCACTTTTAAAAAATGTCAGCTTCGCTAAACTGACATGCCAGTGTCAGTGTCAATGTCAATTATGAAAAGATTGCCCAGGAGGGGCTATCTAGGTGGTGGTACCCAGTGATAATCCCCAGGAGGGGCACCCAGATAGGAGATAATCACGAAGGGGTACCTAGGTGGATGTTACCCAGATGGGGAACACCTAAAAGGGAGTATTCAGGCGAGGCCTCCCAGGTGGCTGTACTCAGGTAGTGGTACTAATGCAGTGATAACCAGGTAGTGTTACTTAGGTGGTGGTAGTAAGACAAGCTTTTATAAGACCTTTTAGTCTGGATTTCGGAAGTGTGGACATGCCGCGAATGCGGCTGGCGCTTCTCTAGTTTATATATTATTGTGAAGCCAATATCCTAAGCTTTCAATCGTGGGGTGAAATCCTAAAAAGTTTGAGAGAAAAAATCGCATAAAACCAAGAAAAATGTCAAAAAAATTAAAAATTGAGTTAACTGTGTAGCAGCCATAATTAGAATTTGTATGGTAAGGCTTAAAAAAATCCCAGCTAAACTAAAATTATCAAATCTTGCAGCAATCTAACCAGTGAAAGGTCTTTTCCCAAACTAGTGATCTACGATGACCCTGTGGTTCACAAATTCCCAGATGTTCAGACCATTAGACCAGCGGCAGGTGGAGGCGGTGATTTAGTCGTCAAAGGCACCAACCTGAATCTAGCAGCCAATCAACGCGACATTCGAGTGACGATTGACAACAAGCCCTGCAATGTAACTGCATTAGCTACGAGTACACTGACTTGTTTACTGCCTATGGGATTGAGCAATGACAACTTGGACGTGATAATTTACATTGGCGACAAAGTGTAAGCTAGTTTTTTAACAATTTGAAATTCTCGTTAACTATATGAAATTCTCGTTAACTATATGAAATTCTCGTTAACTATATGAAATTCTCGTTAACTATATGAAATTCTCGTTAACTATATGAAATTCTCGTTAACTATATGAAATTCTCGTTAACTATATGAAATTCTCGTTAACTATATGAAATTCTCGTTAACTATATGAAATTCTCGTTAACTATATGAAATTCTCGTTAACTATATGAAATTCTCGTTAACTATATGAAATTCTCGTTAACTATATGAAATTCTCGTTAACTATATGAAATTCTCGTTAACTACATGAAATTCTCGTTAACTATATGAAATTCTCGTTAACTATATGAAATTCTCGTTAACTATATGAAATTCTCGTTAACTATATGAAATTCTCGTTAACTATACGAAATTCTCGTTAACTATATGAAATTCTCGTTAACTATATTTGATCATTCTGACTCAGAATCAAAACCTATGAGATAAATGTATTATTTCTCGTATGTTGCCAGGTTATCCAAAAAGTCTTGCATTAAATCTGAAGAGACTAGCACTTTTTGATGGGTTGCAAGATTTTTTTATTCACACAAATTAAGAAAAAATTTCGATGGGTCTCAAAATTCACTTTCTCAAAGTAAAATTTGAGCACTTTGATACATATATTTGTTGATTTTTTTGTGTTAAAAAGTGTTATTTGTATATTGCTTAGGCTTATGTGGACTAAGGCCCAGGCTTATTTGGACTAATTTTTGAAAATATGGACGGATAACCCACGAGAACCAAAATTTGACATGTAAAACCCATCAAAATTTTTTCCTAATTTTTATTACTAAAAATTTTTTCAACCCATCAGAAAGTGCTAGTCCCTTTAGGGTCAATGCAAGACTTTTCGGACAACCCCATATATCAGAAATTCAACAGCTATCTCATTGGGGATTCGTTCTGAGTCAGCATGACCAAATATAGCCGATTATATAAAAACGTGTGTTTTTGGTTACTAGGACAATAATATTTAAATTCCCAAAAATGTCCTAATTTCGAGCAGATGTTCTTTATTTTAAAATTGTTGAGATCCGAGTGCTGCTCTATTTCCACTTTGACCATTTTTATAGTGTCAATGGATTAGTTAGATCAGAAATAATTTAAGACTTCTATTAGAACCCCTATTTTAACCCCTATTTCTATTTTATCCGAGTTTGCCAATTCTTTCCGAAAAGACTATTTTTTGGCGTTAAGACCCGCGGGTCTCGATTTTACGGCATTTCTTTTCAAAAATAGGTTCCATACAATCGAGACTTTAAAATATTTACAAACCATTCTTATCACGTCATAAAAAGTATGAGACTAGACCTGAAATAAGGCTACTTATGGAGCCGTTTTTTGTCTGCTGAGGAAGGAAATAAAGTGGGGAAGGAGGCAGCCAGCTGTTTTTTTTATTTTGTTGTTGTTTGGAGTCGCTTCATATTCCTTATAATAAATTTGTCCAAATTTCAGTGAAAAGGTAGGAGAAGTTACTCAAAACACTCCCAACGACGCTTCTAACTGGCTCATACTTGCTTTTGTGATAGCATTCCTAGGAGTCTTCCTAGCTTTTCTGCTGTTTGTACTCTACCGCAGGAAAAGCACTTCCCACAACCGCCAAATGCGCTACCTCAAAAACCAAATGAACTCAATTGAGATGAAAGTGGCTCAAGAGTGCAAGGAGGCTTTCCATGAACTGCAGACCAACATGAATGCTTTGGCTGGGAGTATGCCTCAAGGAGCCTCATTCATTCCATTTTTGTCTTATCCTGACTATGCTGCTAGGGTAAGATTTGATAAATACCGTATAACTTCTAAAGGCCTAGCCAGACTCCGAGGAGTCATTGACTGCTCGGAGTCTGGGTAGGTCTTAATAATGGCTCCCTTGATTCAAAATCGTGTTTTTGGCGTTGTGTTTGTGACCAATTTTTCGGAGACTTCTCTCAGGCAAATCACCTATCAATTTGTAACCAGTAAGATGGGCTACAAAATGGATGGTGAGTTACCTAAGAGAAGTCTTCGAAAATAGGTAAAAACAAAATTCCAAAAACACGATGTTCAACCAGGGGGCAGCCATAGTTAGACTTTTGATACAATTTGCATACCTTAAGTTCGACCCAGCTTAGGGTCTTATAAGTCCGACCCAGCCTAGGGTCTGGCAACTTTTTCAGCCCGATTTTCGAAAGGTTTTGCCAGTATAGTCAGGGATGCCATAATGCCTCTTTAAGAGGCGTGTTTTTGACTAAAAAAGAGGCATTTTTCCTAATAGTCCATTTTTATAGCATTTTTTAAAGGAAAACCATTTTGCCCTAAAACCCCTAAAAATATCATTTAGCAGACATTTCAAAACGTAATTTTTCCACGATTTTATCGTAAACTAAAAATTCTGTTTGCTAGAAAGATGCGCCATTAAAAAGTGAGAGGATGGCAACCCGTAAAGCAAAACATTGACTGTTTTCCTTCAAAAATGCTATAAAAGTGGACTTTTAGGAAAAATGCCTCTTTTTTAGTCAAAAACACGCCTCTTAAAAGAGGCATTATGGCATCCCAGAGTATATATCCTAAAATCGTAAGGTTTCCGATTCAGTTTTTTGTATAAAAATAGTTTTGCTGTTAAGTCCCACAGGTCTCGATATAGTACTGTTTTGGAAAATAAATGCGAACTATATGGGTCGTGATGGAAAAATTATTGTCATTCAAAAAAACAACCGATGATATTGGAATCCTTTCGATTTTCGGGACTGGAGTAGCCAATCACATTCGTCAAAAGGCTTCAAAAGTCGGGGCGAAAAGTTCGCCGCACTCTGGGCGGGATCGAACTTGAGGTATGCGCACCATATCAAAAGTCAACTGTATACAGTCGACTCTCGATATAAGATACCCCCCTCAAGTTCGTTCCCACCCAGGGTCCGACACTTTTTTAACCTCATTTCTAAAATGTTTTTTTCCAAATGTGATTCGTCAGTCTAGTCGGAAATACCGCAAGGATTCCGATTTTGTGATCGTTTCTGAAAAGTTTGAAAATTTTGCCAGTAAGACCCGCGGCTCTCGATATAAGATACCTGAAATCTTAAAAAGGGGTATCTTACCGTATTCTCTCTATTAGTTCCACATGTGGGATTATTTTTCAATCGTCCGAAAATCGGAAAAATTTGGGGTCGATCTCGAGATTTTTGAGTTAAAATCCAAAATCCAAAAAACAGAATCGGTAGAGCTCGTGGGAGTTAAGACAATGCAATAAACAGCTTTGTTGAATTTTTTCTCTGAGATGAGATACAGGTCCTCAAAGTTGGGGGTGTGGGTTTAATAGAGAGTGTGGAACTAATAGAGAGAATACGGTATATTGAAAGCCGCGGGTCTTACTGGCAAATATTTCAATTTTTTTCAGAAACGATCGGCAAAATCAGAATCCTTGCGGTATTTCCGACTGGACTGACTAATCACATTTGGAAAAAAACATTTTAGAAATGAGGTTAAAAAAAGTGTCGCACCCCAAGTGGGAACGAACTTTAGGGGGGTATCTTATATCGAGAGTCGACTGTATACAGTTGATTCACAAAACATTTTCAGATCCTATTTCCACACGCCTACGCCAACCATCCAGTGCTGCGTGAACTGTCCATAGATCAGGACAGGGCACATTCTGTCGAAAGCGGTCTCCGACAACTCCATCGACTGCTTCAAAACCGCACCTTCCTACTCTCATTCGTGAGGACCATTGACGAAAACAAGTATCTGTTGTTGAAGGACCGCGTCTATGTCGGCAGTTTGCTGATGGTTATACTCCAGGTAAGGGCAACAAATTCTCTATCTTTTCCATAGTGTTTGTCTTTTACAGGAAAGAATGGAGTATTGCACGGATATTTTGAAACAGCTGCTCAAGGAATTGATCAGACGCAACGTTGAAAGCAAGTTCCAACCCAAGATTTTGTTCAGGAGAGCTGAGAGGTCGGTTTGAAAAAATATGATTTTGCAGATTTGTTAATTGAAAATGTTGGTTTTAGTGTGGCCGAGAGGATGCTCTCTGCCTGGTTCTCTTTTCTTATGTACAAATTTCTGAGGGTAAGCATCTTTTGAAATTTTTGTTTAAAAGCTGTTAAACAAGTCTGCTAGTTGGCGGCTCATACGTGTTTAGCCAGTTTTATTTTTAACATGGAAGAAGCCGTATGTACTAAAGTAGGTGTCTTGTGCGAAATCTCTCGCTGAAAACGATAATGAAAATAAGTTCGCAAAAAGTTGAGATCCAAAGTTTTAAAGTTGTTACACAATTTTTATTTAAAATTTTTCACCCTTTGGCAAAGCCTCAATACTGAGCCTCAGCGTAATCGGTTTAATCTTGAAACTGCTTTTTGAATTCAAAAGTAACTGTAAAATTTCAAATTTCACTTGAGACAGCAAACATTTGATTTTTAGCAGGGTTGTAATTCTTTTCGGGCAGAAAAGATTTGGAAAGTTAGCCGGAAAGTTGGCGGTGGGTAATCGGACAGAAATGACAAGGGATTGTACAGGTGGTAGTATACAGTTAACTGTGCAGTTAGCTGTAGAGTTAACTGTACGCTTGGTTATCTTTCAATGGCAATACCTAAATTTCAGGTATTTTTTTTTCTTCCGAATCACTATAGTAACCGAAATTTTCTCAGAAATCTGAATCACAAAACAGAATTTCAAGAAAACAATTGGTTATTGGTATATGATCAAATTTAGGAAAATACAGGTAAATACTGACTGTTTTTCAACTTTAGCTTATATCTCAACAAATAAGGATTTTTTTGAAATTCTGTTTTGTGATTCCGATTTCTGAGAAAATTTCAGTTACTATGGTGATTCAGAAGAAAAAAAATTATCTAAAATTTAGGTATTGCCATTGAAAGATAACCAAGTGGACAGTTGGCACCGGTGTTAACTGTCCTTTTACTCTAATAAACGGGCACTCCCTTCGTTCAAAATTATGTTCTTGGCATACTTTTTGACATACTTTTTGAAGACTTCTCTCAGGCAAGTTATCACTCATTTTGTAGCCAGTGAGATGAGCTACAAAATGATAGGTAACTTGCTTAAGAGAAGTCTGCAAAAAGTGGGTCAAAATCACATTGCCAAGAACACGATGCCCATCTATTAGAGTGAATACGGTATCTGCAGTTAGCTGACTTACCGATTTTTTGGTGAGTTATACAGGCTGTGGTAAGTTATCGGTAAGTTACCAAGGTAACTTACCGTCTTCTAACTAGGGTGGTGCACGGTCGGTTAATCGTCCTGGTCGGTTAACCGAACCGGACCAGTTTTTGCCCAATTAACCGAAACCGAAAACCGGGTACGAAAAAATGCGGCCAACCGAAAACCGGGTACAACAAAATTCCGGTTAATTTACGACAAAAATAACCGAAACCGAGTTTTTTTCCGGTTAACCGACCGAAGCAAAACTAAAAAACCGTAACCGGAAACCGGGTACGCCAAAATGCGGTTAACCGAAAACCGGGTAGTGATAAATTAACCGTTACCGCACCACCCTACTTTTAACCCTAGCAAAAATGCAGAAAAATGAGGTGTAACACGGGCTCGGCCCACATGGAGTTTCTGTACTCCTGTTTTTGTTTCTTTCCATTTTTTTTGGAAAACTATCCGCGTTTTTTCTCTTCTCTTTTCCATCTTACAACCCTGATTTTTAGAAAAGCTCTAAATCTAATTTTATAAATGTTTGTTGTCTTGAACGGAATTTGAAATTTGACAGTACAGTCAACCCTCGATATAACGAGGGTTGACTGTAGCTTAAGACTGTAGCTTTGGCCCCCTACGGCCGGTTCCTAGAGCGCCGTTATATCGAGGGTTGACTGTAGCTTAAGACTGTAGCTTTGGCCCCTACGGCCGGTTCCTAGAGCGCCGTTATATCGAGGGTTGACTGTAGCTTAAGACTGTAGCTTTGGCCCCTACGGCCGGTTCCTAGAGCGCCGTTATATCGAGGGTTGACTGTAGCTTAAGACTGTAGCTTTGGCCCCTACGGCCGGTTCCTAGAGCGCCGTTATATCGAGGGTTGACTGTAGCTTAAGACTGTAGCTTTGGCCCCTACGGCCGGTTCCTAGAGCGCCGTTATATCGAGGGTTGACTGTAGCTTAAGACTGTAGCTTTGGCCCCCTACGGCCGGTTCCTAGAGCGCCGTTATATCGAGGGTTGACTGTAGCTTAAGACTGTAGC
Source organism: Ditylenchus weischeri (assembly GCA_029231635.1). Classification (NCBI taxonomy): domain Eukaryota; kingdom Metazoa; phylum Nematoda; class Chromadorea; order Rhabditida; family Anguinidae; genus Ditylenchus; species Ditylenchus weischeri. Next base: position 27,321 of record JAMRYI010001004.1, on the reverse strand, counting down.
TTTGGCCCCTACGGCCGGTTCCTAGAGCGCCGTTATATCGAGGGTTGACTGTAGCTTAAGACTGTAGCTTTGGCCCCCTACGGCCGGTTCCTAGAGCGCCGTTATATCGAGGGTTGACTGTAGCTTAAGACTGTAGCTTTGGCCCCCTACGGCCGGTTCCTAGAGCGCCGTTATATCGAGGGTTGACTGTAGCTTAAGACTGTAGCTTTGGCCCCTACGGCCGGTTCCTAGAGCGCCGTTATATCGAGGGTTGACTGTAGCTTAAGACTGTAGCTTTGGCCCCCTACGGCCGGTTCCTAGAGCGCCGTTATATCGAGGGTTGACTGTAGCTTAGACTGTACTACGGCCGGTTCCTAGAGCGCCGTTATATCGAGGGTTGACTGTAGCTTAAGACTGTAGCTTTGGCCCCTACGGCCGGTTCCTAGAGCGCCGTTATATCGAGGGTTGACTGTAGCTTAAGACTGTAGCTTTGGCCCCTACGGCCGGTTCCTAGAGCGCCGTTATATCGAGGGTTGACTGTAGCTTAAGACTGTAGCTTTGGCCCCCTACGGCCGGTTCCTAGAGCGCCGTTATATCGAGGGTTGACTGTAGCTTAAGACTGTAGCTTTGGCCCCTACGGCCGGTTCCTAGAGCGCCGTTATATCGAGGGTTGACTGTAGCTTAAGACTGTAGCTTTGGCCCCTACGGCCGGTTCCTAGAGCGCCGTTATATCGAGGGTTGACTGTAGCTTAAGACTGTAGCTTTGGCCCCCTACGGCCGGTTCCTAGAGCGCCGTTATATCGAGGGTTGACTGTAGCTTAAGACTGTACTACGGCCGGTTCCTAGAGCGCCGTTATATCGAGGGTTGACTGTAGCTTAAGACTGTAGCTTTGGCCCCCTACGGCCGGTTCCTAGAGCGCCGTTATATCGAGGGTTGACTGTAGCTTAAGACTGTAGCTTTGGCCCCCTACGGCCGGTTCCTAGAGCGCCGTTATATCGAGGGTTGACTGTAGCTTAAGACTGTACTACGGCCGGTTCCTAGAGCGCCGTTATATCGAGGGTTGACTGTAGCTTAAGACTGTAGCTTTGGCCCCCTACGGCCGGTTCCTAGAGCGCCGTTATATCGAGGGTTGACTGTAGCTTAAGACTGTAGCTTTGGCCCCCTACGGCCGGTTCCTAGAGCGCCGTTATATCGAGGGTTGACTGTAGCTTAAGACTGTAGCTTTGGCCCCTACGGCCGGTTCCTAGAGCGCCGTTATATCGAGGGTTGACTGTAGCTTAAGACTGTAGCTTTGGCCCCTACGGCCGGTTCCTAGAGCGCCGTTATATCGAGGGTTGACTGTAGCTTAAGACTGTAGCTTTGGCCCCCTACGGCCGGTTCCTAGAGCGCCGTTATATCGAGGGTTGACTGTAGCTTAAGACTGTAGCTTTGGCCCCTACGGCCGGTTCCTAGAGCGCCGTTATATCGAGGGTTGACTGTAGCTTAAGACTGTAGCTTTGGCCCCTACGGCCGGTTCCTAGAGCGCCGTTATATCGAGGGTTGACTGTAGCTTAAGACTGTAGCTTTGGCCCCTACGGCCGGTTCCTAGAGCGCCGTTATATCGAGGGTTGACTGTAGCTTAAGACTGTAGCTTTGGCCCCCTACGGCCGGTTCCTAGAGCGCCGTTATATCGAGGGTTGACTGTAGCTTAAAAATTAAGAACAGTTTTGAAAGCAAATCCACTACGCTGAGCATGAATCCAGTTTCAGAATCGAGGGTTTGCCGAATATTGCGGAAATTTCAGAAATTCGTGCTACAACTTCAGAAGCTGTTTTACCCGTTTGCATCCCCTCTTTTTGGCAATTTACTCGTGTTCTTGCGGAATTCTTTACAAATCGAATAGTTTAGTACACACAGCCTTTTCCGTGTTAATCTTTTTTATTATTTGTTCTAATTTTTTTTTAAAATTTGTTCCTCTATTTCAGCGAGGCGCAGGCAAACAACTATATCAACTATTCTGGGCCACAAAACAGCAGACCGAGAAGGGGCCTCAGGACGCTCTAACCATGGATGCGCGCTATTCTCTGTCAGAGGAGAAACTACTAAGAGCCACTTTTGATTTTCGCGAGTTAACTGTATTTGTGATTGCTGAAAGTTCTACTTCGATTTGCGACACACAAGTCAGGGTGCTCGACTGTGATTCAATCAGTCAGGTGGGGATTTTAAAAACTGTAATGGCTAGAAAAATCAATTTTCAGGTCAAAGAGCGCTGCCTAGATGCCAAATACAAAACCACCCCTTTTTCTGAAAGACCCAGCTCAAATGATGTTGATTTGGAGCTGCGCACACCCACACACAGAGTGCTGTTACAAGACCTAGATGGAACTTCGAGATGTGAATCAGGTGTCTGGAGGTATAACACGCTAGCCCACTACAAGGTTGGTAACTTGGCTTACTTCCGCCATCTGCGGGTTTCTGAAAAAATGCCAATTTTTTAAAGAACTATTCTTGGAAATTTTCTTATAAATATTGTGGTAGAACGGGGGGTGGGGCTTTCAAGTGGCCAATTTTTTTGCGGGAGGAGCAGGGGGAGGTATAAGGAAAATTCGGCCCAAGATCTGGGGGGAGGGAGTTACGTAGGCCAACCCTAGTAAATATTACAGGGGCAATACTCTTTTCTAGTGGCAAAATTGGAAACTTTTTACAAATTTTCTCTTGTTCTATTCAATTTGGAAGTAAATTTTTTTAATAACTATCGTGCAGCCCTGAATCTCAGCTATTCAACAAGATATCTTCCTTCACTAAAATATTTTAAAAAGTTAGAGATCTGTGGGTTTGTAGAGAAGAACGTGGTCAAAAAAGTTACTTCATCCGAACACCGAAATCTTCAGATTTTTGAAAACTTTTAGAGTAGTTTATGTCAGAAAGCTAAGATCTAGGGCTACACGTACATGTGTCAAGCATCAAAAGTATCAGTGCGAATTATTTAAAAATAGTTAAAAAAATTAAAAAATCGGCGTTTTCTGAACAAAAATAGTTTGGACAGGGGTAATCGGCCTTAAATTTGTGGGTATAATTACCCTCCACAAATTAGAAATGTATTTATTTGGTACGGGGGTAGGGGTAATTACCAGTGGTTTTGGAAGTAATAAATCCTATTTGGTAGTAGTAGAAGTAAGTTGCAGATGAAAAAATAAGTGAAAAAAGTCGAAAACGGTCAAATTTTAGAATTTTTTGGCTCACACTGTATATCAGGGCTGCACCGGATATCCGATATCCGGTATCCGGCACTTTTTGACATCCAATATCCGATATTTTTTCATATACGGTGCAGCCCTCCTCATGACATCCTCATTTTTTGCATCATGACGAGTTTCAAATCTTTGCAGGTGGAAAACAAAGCTACTCTAGCTCTGCTGCCTCGCCATGCCACCTCCTCATCCTACAACCTGTCGTCCATGCTCGACGGCGTTCGCTCCGAGAAGTCTTCAGTCTCCCTGCACACCAACAGTCCCACCCTCAACAGATTCAACCTGAGCAACGGAAATGGCCTCAACAACTCACATCACTCCCAAAAAGACGGTCACAGTTCTACCCTAAGGGTTTACCATCTAGTCAAACCAGCTTCCGATCATGGACCTCAGGATAACCAGGACAAAATGGTCACTGAAGTAAGTTGGAAAAAAAATTTTCACCGCAAACAATACAAAAGAAAAAAAGTTGATGTGGATTTATATAGATATACCGTATTTTCTCTAATAGAAGCCCATGGGCTTATATTTTTCAACCCCCCTCTGGGGGTGGGCTTATATTAGAGACTGGGCTTCAATTAGAGACTGGGCTTCAATTAGACACTGGGCTTCTATTTTTCAACCTCAAAATTTTCATGAACAATCGAATCAAATTTTTTATTAAAATTCCAACAAACAACAACTGTACAAGTAAATAAATTTAACGATCAATCGAAACATCGCTTTCATAACCATTCGACGCATAAATTTGTTATAAAAATTCACTGCATGAAAAACGATGTAGATAAAATGACTTTGGGTGGGCTTATATTAGAGACTGGGATTATATTTTTCAACCCCCCTCTGGGGATGGGCTTCTATTAGAGACTGGGCTTCTATTAGAGAAAATACGGTATTTGTATAGATATACCTTAAAACTCTTTTAGATATACCTGACCAGACTGTTGACTATGAAAGGAACTCTTCAAAAATTCATTGAAGACTTGCTGGAGATGATATTTAGGTGAGAAAATTTTGAAAAACATTAGAAAATGTTTTTTTTTAACTTGGCTACAGTTTAACTTCTATCCTAATAATCCGCCCCCCTCCCTGCTTATTTAAAATCGTGTTGTTGGCATTGTGTTTTTGGCCGATTTTTGAATACTTCTTTTATGCAAATTACCGTTCATTTTGAAGCCAAAGAGATGAGCTACAAAATGAGTGGTGACTTGCCTAACAAAAGTCTTCAAAAAGTGGGTCAAAAACACAATGTCAAAAACCCGACTTTTTGAAATGGGGGGGGGGATAATTAGAGGTTATACAGTTAACGGTATTTTGAGTTTCGTTAAAACTAGGATTTTCACAATTTTTAAGATATTTTTATTCAGTACCACAAATGGAGTTTGCCCAATGCCGCCTTGCATAAAATACATGTTTGACTTTTTTGGACGACCAAGCCAGAGAGCATGGAATAGCAGAGCCTGAAGTGGTACATGCTTGGAAAAGCAATGCCTTGCCTCTTCGATTCTGGGTCAATCTGATCAAGAATCCTGACTTCATCTTCGATATTGCTAAGCCGAACAACATAGAAGGCTCGCTCAACGTAGTGGCTCAAACGCTTATGGATTCCTGCTCTACTCAGGAACACAACTTGACCAAAGACTCGCCCAGCAGTAAACTGCTATTTGCAAATGAAACTGACAAGTACAAAAACTGGGTGCATAGGTGGGTAATTTAACAAATTTTTTCAATTAGAGACTGGGCTTCAATTAGAGACTGGGCTTCAATTAGAGACTGGGCTTCAATTTTGACAATAGTTGTTACAGTTGACTGTTCTACAGCTAACCTGAAAATATAATAATTAATAAATTAATTACTAATAAATTAAGATGCTCTTAACCAGCGCTACAAAATGGCCATAACCGATTTTTTTATGTATGCACAAGGCGCTTCATTTTTACGTGCTTTAACTTTTAGTCAAAAAAAAAGCGCCGTGCAAGATTTTATTTTAAGTGTTTTTTCTTTTGCAATTTTTAAAATATTTTATTTCCAAATTAAAAAGCTTATACACTGTTTTGAAGAATAGGTCTTTGGCTACAAAATGATATATTTGGAAGAGAAATTCTACATAGATTTTATGCCTAACTAACTGCTTTGAAAAATGTCGGGACTATTGAAGCACCCGTGCCCGCATGCATAATGATTCGATTTTTGGACCGATTTTTCTGAAAATATCGAAAAATCGTGTCTTGAATACAACGCCAAACTGAAAACCTCCGGAAACTCAAAAAATCGAAATTTTTTTTGAAGCGGATTTAGCTGATCCACAGGGGGCGACCAAGCACTTTCGAAAAAAATTTTCTAAATTAATTCGAAACATAGTCTAATACTTTTTCTATGGTGTTTTTACGATCTTTTGAGCATTTTCGCGAAATTTTTTTTTGCAAAAAGAATTGCCTTGGGGTACCAAGGCCACATTTAAGGTGCCAAACAATTTTGATCTACCTTGGTCTCCCAAGGCAATTTTTTGAAAAAAAAATTTTTTTCGCAAAAATGCTCAAAAGGTCGTAAAAACACCATGGAAAAAGTATTATAAGAAAAAATTTAAATTTTTTTGGTCCTCCTTGTAGATCAGCTAAATCAGCTGCAAAAACAAGTGAATCAGCTGCAAAAATAAGATTGGTCCATTTGGGCAGCGGTAGAAATCTTTTGAAGACCATGATATTCAATATTTTCTAAATTTTTTATATGTTTAGGTACTATGATGAAATCCGAATGATGCCCTCCATCTCTGACCATGAAATGAACATGCTTTTGGCAGAGGAAAGCAGAGAACATTCCCAAGATTTCATGGTGTTCAGTGCTCTAAATGAGCTCTACGTCTATGTTAACCAAAACAAGGAGATGATTTTTGAAGAACTCAACCAAAACGAGTTTGCCCTGCAACAACAATTGCCAGAAAAGTTCCAAAAGCTGCTTGATACCATCGAAGTAGTGCCTGACACAGTGGTGGTCAACAACGGTTGGTAGATGATCTATGGTCTCTCTGCTAATTTAAAAGTATTTTCAGGCTCGCTGGACAACTACAACAGCAAGTCAAGACTCATGGCTAATTCCAATTCGAGGTTTTACTGAGGTCTCTACATCAAGTCACAGTTATTTTTTTGGCATGGCAAGGTTTGCGGAAAAACGTTCGCGAATACAAAATTTACGGACTCATTTTTTCTGATATGACTTCTGCGGACCTACATTTGCGGCAAGACTTTTGCGGAACGATATTTGCAGACCGACATTTGCGGCCCAACTTGAGTGGAGGGGAACTAGCGGAATGACTTTTTAGTAGGGTTAGTTAATGAAAAATTTATCGAAAATTTGCTCGAGTTTTTACTCGAGCGAAATCTAGATTTTGCTCGACTGTATCAAAATGAAGCAAATCTTTTTTTGGCGCGCGCTCGAGCAGTGTTTGCTATGTATAATTTCTTTCTGCTAGTCAAATTCTCAATATTGACACCAGATTTATGTTCAGCGCAGTCAATTTCCTTATAAAAGTGCCTTTTAAATATCAAGCTCACTGTCAAATTCCAAATTCCGCTCAAGACAATAAATATTTGAATATGGCAAAATTTTATTTTTTGAATAATTATTGTCTTGAGCGGAATTTGGAATTTGACAATGAGTTTGATACTAAAAGGGCAGTTTCACAAGGAAATTGACTATACTAAACATGAATCCAGCAACTAATAATTCACCAACTAGTGTTTTTGAACTTTCAAGTGATAACTACCTTAAATGCTCTAATTATACGCCATGGCGGATAATTAGAACCCTGCGATTTTTTCAAACTTCAAGTGGTTTGAAATTTCTGCTTTCATTTAGTGTTTGAGCTATGTAAAAAGTGCCTGTTAGATTTTTAAAATCCCTCACAGGCACTTTTTACAGGGCTCAAACAGTAAATGAAAACAGAAATTTCAGACCACTTGAAATTAGGGTGGCGGATAATTATAGCATGGCGTATAATTAGAGCATTTACGGTATACTCACTCACTAAAGAAAAAAGATTTTGATTTTCCCAAGAATTTTCTCGGAAAAGATTTGCTCGAGCAAAATCTCAACTCTACTTGTTAGACACAGCTTTTGAGAATGTGACATTTGCGGAACGATACTTGCGAAAGCGACATTCTCGGAATCCACAAAAAACATAAACTATAAGGTTAGTTTTAAGAATATTATTTTTTGTTTTCAAAAATCCAGACGCCAATGTAGCGTCCACAAATAATATTCTGCATATAATTTACCGTAAATCTTGCAATGCCACTTTTTTCATAGTTGACTCATTTCACAGTCAATTCCTCCTACAGTCAACTATTGACATACAACTGTATGCAGGGTGTGTCCAGAAACTTGATACAATTTAAAAGGCCACAACCTTTTTCCTTGACCGAATTTGGAAATTCTGTGAACGCAGATCGACTCCGAAAAAATATACAATTTTTCTGGTATATAATGTCAAAAATACGACTTTTGCTCGGTCCCCCTTGTAGTTTGGGCCGTACTCATCCAGATCCCATCCATAGACCACACCCAAAACACATGGTGGACCAATCAAAAATCGTGTTTTTGACATTATATACAAAAAAATGTACATTTTTTCTAAGTCGATCTGCGTTCACAGAATTTCGAAATTCGGCCAAGGAAAAAAGTTATGGCTTTTCAAATGTGCATAAAATTTCTGGACACACCCTGTAGATCTGAGAAGCCTGTATTAAAGCATATTTTTGGGCATTTTATGCTCAACTTTTGTTGTAGCTCAATTTTCGCCCGATTTTCTCTCATTTTCTTATAAAGCTGGGCTCAATACAACTTAAATTCCAATAAATCTCAATCTTTATTAATACCAATTTTTATTGCGCCCTTCTTGTTTGTGTCATTTTTCTAGGCTCCCATGTCTGCCTAACGTTTTTACTTTGAACAGATGTTTTACCAGCAATTTGTAAATAATCAAGTGAAAGAAGTCTTTACTGTATTTTCTTGTATATTATGATCCAGAATAATTGCCGCAAAATTGTTGTAGTTGTTGATGATGATGCTGTATGATTCGCACCGGGTATGACACATTCTTCGCTTTCTACTGTTGTTGATGTTTTAAGTGAGAATTATTCACAATTTTCTTTTGTCTTGAGACTTTTTTTGGCTAAAGTACACTATTTGGGGTAGCCCAAAAGTGCGTTTTTTCAAGGTCAAAGCATTTTTTGGCCGTTTAAACGATAGAAACGGCCGAAAAAAGTGCAAAAAACAATTTTTCGTTCGCCTTGGTCCCCCCTGTGGTTTTCGGCCATTTTGCCTTGGTCCCCCTGTGGTTTTCGGTCATTTTTGCCTTGGTCCCCCTGTGGTTTTAGGTCATTTTCGCCTTGGTCCCCCTGTGGTTTTCGGTCATTTTTGCCTTGGTCCCCCTGTGGTTTTCGGTCATTTTTGCCTTGGTCCCCCTGTGGTTTTCGGTCATTTTTGCCTTGGTCCCCCTGTGGTTTTAGGTCATTTTCGCCTTGGTCCCCCTGTGGTTTTAGGTCATTTTTGCCTTGGTCCCCCTGTGGTTTTCGGTCATTTTTGCCTTGGTCCCCCTGTGGTTTTAGGTCATTTTCGCCTTGGTCCCCCCTGTGGTTTTCGGTCATTTTTGCCTTGGTCCCTCCTGTTGTAAACCATGTTTAAACAACTTATAAGGGATTTTATATGCTTAAAACGATAAAAAAAAGTTATTTTCTGACACTTTCCTACATGAAAAATGGATTAAAAAAAATTTTTTTTGACTAAAATATGACTTTTTGCCTTGGGGGACCAAGGTAAACCACTGGAGGCAAGACAATATGACCAAAAACCACAGGGGGGACCAAAGCAAACGAAAAGTTTTTTCGGAAAACATCTTTCCCACACTTTTTTTGGCCGTTTCTATCGTTTAGACGGCCAAAAAATACCTTGAAAAAACATACTTTTGGGCTACCCCAAACAGTGTACTCCTGCTCTTTTTTTAAACAAAAAGAATTTGTTATAAAATAGACTACAGGGTGACACGAAATTACTGCCCCGTTTTTTGGAAAACTGTATTTATAATTTTTAAGTGAAATTTGTGGTCGCATTTAATTTTTATCGTTGTGTTTAGTGAAAAGTGGTTGCATTGTTTATTGAATCTTCTGTTATTCTTCTAGGTAGCTGCCAGGTAGCTCAACCATGGTCATCGATTTTCCTGGGAATGGGGCAAGCAGCTACCTATGCAAATTTCTGCAAAAATGGTGCAGTCATTTTGTGTCACCCTGTATAATTGCTTATTCATGTAATTTTATGATTAAAAAGTTGTTTAACAATCTTATGAGCCTATAAATCAGATTTATATTTTTTCGTTACACTAGAAATATATAAAAAATACAAAACAATATAAAAATTATGTTTTTTCGCCTATCTGAACTGGTTTGACAATTAGCATTGACCTAAGGGACAATGTTGTCTAAAGTGTCGGAAATGTCAGAATCATTCAAAACCTTTTGGTCAAAATCGCTGTTAATATAGGCAAAAATAGTCAAAGAGCTTCAAAAATTAATCACAAAAATTTTGTAATTTTTTTTTTATAATATTAGGTGGCCCGCAAAGGTTATTTGATAGAAATTTTGTGACATTGTGTCTTTCTATTAATTTGGTGACTATTTTTTTAAACTTGACCCTTTGTTTGGCAGCCCAGAATTTCAGCTTCAAAATGAGTGACCAAATTTAAAAAAATGGTCATTAAAAAAACAAAATGCCTTAAAAAGGTCTTTTGAAAAAAAAACGCACGAACTTTCCGGGCCAATTAATATTTTGTCGTTTTTGATGTTTTTTGACCGAAAACTTTTGATCGGTTTTGACCATTCAAAATAAAAAAAACCCTATATCGACTTGAAATCACCTCAGGAGCTCAAAAAAGGCATTATTTTTTGAGTTCTGGTCAATAAAAAATTGAGTTTTGGCCAGTTTGAATTTTCGACCATTTGACTGTTTTACCCTGGCCAAAAAGAGCCTCTGAATACATTTTTGATCGCACACCCACATACCTTGGACACAAATCACTCGCAAAAGGACTCTGAATGCATGAAAAAGCATGCATACCAGAGTTTCTTTTGCAGTAGGCCACAGCCAATAAAACTATGCTCAAATCCCGTCTTTGAGGCATTTTAGGGTCGATATAGGGTGACTACCGTATTTCCTCTATTAACTCCCCTCCCCAAAAGTGAAACTTTTGAATTTTATGGCATTGCCTATCGACCCACTTTTTGGAATCTGGGCTACATTTTAGTATGCTACATGCTCAAGAGTCTATTAAAAAAAAGTGGGTCGATAGGCAATGCCATAAAATTCAAAAGTCCCACTATGGGGAAGGGGAGTTAATAGAGGAAATACGGCAAGAACACTTTAAAAGAAAGTTTATTTGGGGGGGACTATATGCAAGTAGCGCTGAATCTTTTAATCAAAATTTTTTCAACAAGCTGATAGTTGCTAGACTAAGAAATTGGTTCCATTGCTGGAACTTGTTTACTTGGGGGGGGGGGCGGCCTTTTTTGGTCAACTGTGAATAGTGTTCAGACGTCTCCTAAGTAATTTTTATACGCTAAAACCGATAAAAAAGTTCTTTCCAAACAATTTCTGTACTAAAAAGACATGTTTTAAAAAAAATTTGGTTATCGAAGGTTGACCAACTGCCGTGGTCTCCCAAGGCTTAGGCCTAAGCCTAAAAAAATTATTGAGATATTTCCACTACGTTTTGGTTGCTGGAGCTGGGCAAAAAGAGATCAAGGGTCTTGCTCAGAATCATGTCTCAGGTATGTGGGTGTGCGCATCTCAACCCCAAGCAACCAAGCCCCTGCGCCCCCGAAGGGCAACTTCCCAACCCCAGCCCCCCCTACCACAATTAAACAAGTGCGCCATTGCTTTGGTCCATACAAAAGTTTAACAGGGTGTTTTCATATTCAGGTTTCTTTCTTTCCTGCAGAAGATTGATAACAAGGTCTTAGTAAAAGAATTTGGTTAATATTACACTTCAAAAGAAAGGAAAAAGTTACTTTTTACACCCACAATTAAATATATAAATAAGACAAAAAGCAGTGCTGGAACACTTTTATAAACTTAAAAATAATAAAAAACATGAGATTCTTCGCATTTGCTATAATCTTTTTTGTTCTATGTTCAATTATTGGAATTAGTGAGACGGTAAGTCTGGTTAAAGGAGCATGGTTTTTGCGCGCAGCGGCACATGCAATATTGAAAGTTCTCTTTGGTCTCTCACTGTACTCTTTTGAGTTATTTCGAAGACGCAAAAGAGCACAGTAAGAGACCAAAGAGGGCAGAAGTACACTATACAGCATCCTTTCAAAACCCGCCGGAAAGATGTTTTTTCGAACATTTTAGCACCTAAAATATATAAAAACATGTCTTTAGGTGGCGGAAGGCTATTTTTTCCAAAAAAAAATTTTTTTTGGAAAATTTTGATTTTTTGCCTTGGGGGACCAAGGTAAAAGTGTACTGGAGGGTAACTGAATACCCCTTTTAGTAATTTTTATCTTGTTTTTATCACTGGAAATTGGCAAAAAGAGCCTCTATATGCATTTTTTTTATCAAGTGTCTTCCTCGGAATCGTGTCTTAGGTAAGCGAGTGCGCAGATCTCTAACTTTCAAGACCCTGTACCCCCTTCGGGGGCTAAAGGGTGCTTGGGGTCTTGGTGTTGGGATGCGCACACCCACATACCTTAGACACAAATCACTGGAAAGTGACTCTGGATGCGTGAAAATACATGCATACCACAGTTTTTTAATGCGGTAGGCCCCAGTTAACAAGACTATGCTCAAATCCCATTTTTAAGGCATTTTAGGGTATCCACATACTCTTTCTGATTGATTGTCTTGAGGGACCAAGGCAAAAAGTCAAATTTTCGTCGAAAAGAGTTTTTTTTGGAAAGTGTTGATCGCCACCTAAAAAAATGTTTTTTGTATGTTTTGGGTGCTAAAACACTCAAAAAACATCATTCCGACTGGTTTAGAGAGGATGCTGTATGATGTACTTCAGCCACAAAGAGGATTGTCCGCCGCCAATTCAAATTTTGCGCATTCCGCTGCGCACAATAACCATGGTCCTTTAAGAAATATTTTTTTAGCCATTTTAATTTTAATTTTTCATTCACCGCATTTTTTCTAATTAGTCATCAGCTTTTAGTAAATCAAGGCCCTTAACTTTCAGAGTCCGTATTACGGTCATGCAGTCAAACGTCGATAACCAGTCACCCTTGATAACTCCGATTTAGTTGGCTAACAAAAAAACTAAAGGAATCTACACCAGGGTTTGCCAGGTGTGGCTTTTAAGCTCCACCAAGAAGCACTTTTCCATTTCATAAAAAAGCCACACGGGTGTGGCTTTTAAAGGCTCAGTGTAGCTTTTGGACGTTGTGGCTTTGCATTTCGATCTATCTTGTTTTTTTTCTGACCGATATAATTATTTCTGCTGATTATATATTAGTTAACAATGAAAAAACTAACGGTAGTCAAAAATTAGCAAAATTAAAAAGCCATACTCCGGAATTTGAAGGTTTTTCAAATCAGAAAGTTGGTTTTTTTTTTCAAAAGTCCTCACCCGAGCTTGAAAAGCTACGCATTGGCAATCCTGATCTACACCCTCGGTAACCCGTCCCCTTTCACTGGTCCCCATGGGTGACGTGTTAGCTAGCTCCGACTGTAGTAACTATTTTACATATAGTATTTTCGCTTTCGAGCGAGTGCATGCCTGACAGGTGTAGCTTGTTGATATCTCATATAACCCGTTACAAAATATCTCATTTGTCATATCTCATATCTCATTTGAAGCCTTGTATTTTAGCTACAAAATAATACTAACAAATTTTTCTTCAAAAAGCCTTTTTTTAAAAATCCTTTTTTCAAAAAGACTAATCCTAAGTCAGATTTTGTCCCGGTGTTAACTGTGGAATTTCTCGTGTATTATACGAGAAATTCTACAGTTAAAAACGCACAGTTAACGATGTTGCAAAAACTGACTCAGGATGAGTGGGTGTTCATCCTGAGTCAGAAAATGTAAAAAAAATTTGTTTGGAGGCGGGTTATATGAGGTCGTGCACAATGTTGTTGACTGTCGCTAGCTCCTCTTCAAAATGTCTGTATGTTAACAGGTCAGAAGATGGATTCTAGACTCTAGATTCTAGATTCCCTTCAATTGTTGTTTCTGCCGGTTCGTACGAATCTGTGAGCTGTTTTTAGATTGCTCGTATTGGTCGTTTTGAGACGGTAGCCGCTGGGGTAATTCGACTTTGTTTGCGCCAGATTCGAAATCAGCGACCCAAATTACCCTTACACATTGGCCAATCAAGCTAATATAAGTAGTGTGCCACCAGGTGTGGTCAAACCTGTGCACCATTTAGGCCATAAATCACAGACGCTTTTACGTCGTTGCATTTTCAAAGTTAACTAGCATGTGAACGAAAAGTTCCCGGACAAAGTTTAAAGCCAATTTTTTCAGTAAAATAACAACATAAATGCATTTTTTGGTATCATCAGAAAGCCCTTGTTCTCCTCTCTTGAATAGTGTATCGCTTGTCGTTTTATGTCAATAAATTCCATGCTTTAGAAGGTCCGATCTGAGAGCAGGCATTGTGCGACTTTGGGAAGAAGCAAAGTCCAAAGCAAACAGTTTCAGATGCCATCAAGCGATTTCGTGAAACATGCCGCAATGAAGACAGAGCAAGAAGTGGGCGACCAGCTACAGCAACCACTCACCACTCAGCAACCCTTATCACGAGCGATCTCACTTTGCTTCTTCCCTTCTTCCCAAAGTCGCACAATGCCTGCTCTCAGATCGGACATTCTAAAGCATGGAGTTTATTGACATAAAACGACAAGCGATACACTATTCAAGAGAGGAGAACAAGGGCTTTCTGATGATACCAAAAAATGCATTTATGTTGTTATTTTACTGAAAAAATTGGCTTTAAACTTTGTCCGGGAACTGTTCGGTCACATGCTAGCTTTCCCCACCTTTAAATCTCAAAATTTCTAAATTTTCAGCCTGAGCAATTTTTCTTATTAAAGTACAAAAAATTCAGTCCATAATCAGCGAGTGTCAGAGCAGTTGCAAAGTGGTCGGCAAGTCTGGAAAATGTGGATCAGCATGCATTGACTGTGGTAGTTACTCGGTGTTTCACACCAGCAATCAAATTTATCACTATTAAATTTAGCTAACGCTGCCTGCAAAAAGGCCTGCAAAAATGTTAAAAAGCCGGCCTGTGATGACTGCATCAAAGCCGAAGTTCCAAAGTGTGCTCAAAAGTAGCAGGCAATAGTGATCTTTTAACTTTGTTTTTTTTCACATACTGATTCCAAATAAAAAATTTGTTTTATCAAGGTTGCAGTTTAGAAAACTCATTTACTAAAAATAACAAAAACACTTTTTTGCTCTAATAAATTTTAGTTTTACAAGAAAAAAACTCACGAAGTGTAAAATGGAATTTGCAAAATCTGTCAATATTATCTTGTAGAGCACAGCCAGGAAGGATTTTTCCCATAGGTCAGAAAAATTGAGAGTTTTGAGTAATACAAACATGCTTTGCCCATCCAAAGGCCACCCACAGATTATGGACCAAACTACAGAGGGTACCAGTTGAATTTCTTCTTTTTTTTTTGACATTATAAGTCTACAAAAAATTTTATATTAGCAAAAAGCACATGGCCTTTCGGAGTTGTGGTTTCTTTCAGGCTTGTGGTTTTGATTAATGTCCGCTTGCGTATCTTACAGTTGTTGAGTTGCATCCAAAGCAGGTTGGTCAATTAGGCTATCGCATATGCTCATATGTCTTTTAAGGGAATGCCCCAGTGTGGCTGACATAAATTACTGGCCGACATTAAACACGGAAATGGCCTTAACTTTTTTTTTTATATTTTTCAAAAATTATTTTGTTGGTGCCATTTTGTAGTTAAGATTCAGGGCTACCAGACGAGTTATTTAAAAAATTTAGTTGAAAAAGAAAGAATCCGCCCAGAATCCGCACTCCAATTCGAGTTAGGATTCTTGAGCGGACTCCTCAACTATATGATGTCAGCAACTTCATAAGCAACTGGATACTGGAAAACCTCACCAACTGAATAATTTTGGAGAAAAAGGTAAAAAAGCAAGGATTCTGTTTCCGAGATTTTTAGAGAGTAGTCTGTTTCATCATCCGCAAACAGCCTCCTCATAGTGTATGCGCCTTTAACAAGATAGTTCCGTGAAAAGTTTTTTTTCGCAGTTTATTTCACAGATCAAGTGTTAGACAATCTTAATTTCGAGTTATTTTAATTATTTGATTGTATCTTTTCATTTGGCTCTGTCGCGATAGACGGGGCACCCTTTTTTTGCCTTGGTCTTCACGTGGATTTTTTAAAGAATTTATACCCATTTTTAGCCATACAAAAGGCGCCAAATTACTGTTTAGTGATTGTTGTTATTTAATTTATTAGTTATATTGTAGTTTATAAAATATATTTTGTGTTATATGCTGAGTATAGATATGGGCCGAACACTTGTGGATGTGTAACATCACATGTTACGACCTCCAGAGCTGGAGCCTTAGAGTTTCCTGCAGTCGTAAATTCTTGTCGATCACCATTGCTCATCCAGATATTATAATAGTGGCGAATCCTTTCCTTAAACGGCTTGTTCCAGCTGACGTCCGGAGCCTGTAAAACATAGTACAAACATAGAGTCGATACCTGTGGAACGTGTTTACGCAGTTAACATGCCTGGATAAATTTTGTGTAACCGCCAGGGATGAACGCAAACTCAATGCCCAATTCTTTCCGCACCGCTAGGGTCTTCTCCCTCTTGTGACTGGCAAAGGCATCCCAGACAAGTAATCGCTTTCCAGAAAATACACCTCCCGCTTTGATGACTTGCCGCAAATAGTCCTCTGTCGAAGAATCATTCTTCCATGTTGAGCCGGCCCAATTGATGATAAGCTTGCCTTTGAACTAGTTGAGGATTGCTGGCCCCGGACGCTTCCTATTCACGAGAACATAAGGTAGCAACTTTTTCCCGTCCGATCGAGCACTCAAGCATACCGTCACCCGCATTTTTTCATGGCCCGTAGTTACTAATGTTACTTACATTAATTTACTCATTTCATTCAGCCAGCTGTGCGTCAAAAAGTGGGCAGAGTAAAGGTCGCCCGGTACCATCCAGTCTCATTCGCTTTGATCCACCGGCGTTGTTCCTAAATACGGCTTTTAAAATAAAAATTTACAGCCTGCTAAATACAGTTGTCTGATTTCCTTTTCTTGCTTTTTCCAATTCTCTCACTGAGGTCTTGACATTAGTTAAAAAAATTTTGCTCCAAACTTTTTATTCTATTATTCGGCGCCGCCAAAGTTGAAAATTAATTCCTCTCCCTCTATCTATGTCCCCTCTAATAATGTCACCAACCCCCCCACCCCCCTTCCCCCTAGAGAGGGGTCGAAAAATGGTCCGCCCAATATAGATGTTTGGTAGAGTTGAATGTGCTGAACAGGACAGTACCAGTCGTTTTTGCTCCAATCACTGACCTAGCTGGTGAAAAGGGGTTGGAGTTAACAAATTATGCATGCTCAAATTCTAGCTGTCAAATTCTCGACCCTGGCGACCTATTTCTTAAACAAAAAAGTATCTAACTCAGCTGGGAATCAAACTTAATTTGGCTAAACTACAACACAATTTTAATTCATACTTCTTTCAAAAGCTATTCTCTATGGAAAAACACGGCTTGTTCAAGACTACTAACCAGTTCCAGCACGTCGCGCACCATATCTTGATGGTTGTGAAAGTAGCAGTAGCAGCAGGGGACACCCTCTGCACTTTAATGTTTTTTTAATATATAGAAGCAAACCAAGAAAATAGCGCTAGAGACTGCATACAAGACAGCAATGAAGCTTTTCTTCCATCAAAGGGTGCACAAAACTCTTCCTCGATTTAATGGATTAGACACATCACATACAAGATCAATTCTTTTGGAATTAGAGCAAAAGCTCTATCTAGTCAGACCTTTCACTAATTTAATGTTTAAATTTTCTTATGGTTTTATGTGCTGTAAAAATAATCAAGTGCTTCAACAGTGGCGGAAATTGTATTTTTTTACAAAAGATTTGTACTTTTTCGGAGCTCTTTATCTTTGTATTTTAGCTGTAACTACAGGGTGAATCAAAAAAATCTACCATTTTTCTGAAAAAATTTAAATCAATTTTTCAAAGCAATTTTTGAGCGTAACTCTTATTTTATTCACTCTTCTGCAATGACTTTTATAAAAAAAATAACATTGGTACAGTCAAACCTGGGTTATCCGACACCCAAAGGGACCGCCCTTATGGTGTCGGATAAACGAGGTGTCGGATAACTGGGGTGTAGGTTTACCAGGCCAACCAAATCGGGCTCATGGTGTCGGATAAACGAGGTGTCGGTTAACTGGGGTGTAGGTTTACCAGGCCAACCAAATCGGGCTCATGGTGTCGGATAAACGAGGTGTCGGTTAACTGGGGTGTAGGTTTACCAGGCCAACCAAATCGGGCTCATGGTGTCGGATAAACGAGGTGTCGGTTAACTGGGGTGTAGGTTTACCAGGCCAACCAAATCGGGTTCATGGTGTCGGATAAACGAGGTGTCGGTTAACTGGGGTGTAGGTTTACCAGGCCAACCAAATCGCGCTCATGGTGTCGGATAAACGAGGTGTCGGTTAACTGGGGTGTAGGTTTACCAGGCCAACCAAATCGGGCTCATGGTGTCGGATAAACGAGGTGTCGGTTAACTGGGGTGTAGGTTTACCAGGCCAACCAAATCGGGCTCATGGTGTCGGATAAACGAGGTGTCGGTTAACTGGGGTGTAGGTTTACCAGGCCAACCAAATCGGGCTCATGGTGTCGGATAAACGAGGTGTCGGTTAACTGGGGTGTAGGTTTACCAGGCCAACCAAATCGGGCTCATGGTGTCGGATAAACGAGGTGTCGGTTAACTGGGGTGTAGGTTTACCAGGCCAACCAAATCGGGCTCATGGTGTCGGATAAACGAGGTGTCGGTTAACTGGGGTGTAGGTTTACCAGGCCAACCAAATCGGGCTCATGGTGTCGGATAAACGAGGTGTCGGTTAACTGGGGTGTAGGTTTACCAGGCCAACCAAATCGGGCTCATGGTGTCGGATAAACGAGGTGTCGGTTAACTGGGGTGTAGGTTTACCAGGCCAACCAAATCGGGCTCATGGTGTCGGATAAACGAGGTGTCGGTTAACTGGGGTGTAGGTTTACCAGGCCAACCAAATCGGGCTCATGGTGTCGGATAAACGAGGTGTCGGTTAACTGGGGTGTAGGTTTACCAGGCCAACCAAATCGGGCTCATGGTGTCGGATAAACGAGGTGTCGGTTAACTGGGGTGTAGGTTTACCAGGCCAACCAAATCGGGTTCATGGTGTCGGATAAACGAGGTGTCGGTTAACTGGGGTGTAGGTTTACCAGGCCAACCAAATCGGGTTCATGGTGTCGGATAAACGAGGTGTCGGTTAACTGGGGTGCAGGTTTACCAGGCCAACCAAATCGGGCTCATGGTGTCGGATAAAAGAGGGTGTCGGTTAACTGGGGTGTAGGTTTACCAGGCCAACCAAATCGGGTTCATGGTGTCGGATAAACGAGGTGTCGGATGACTGGGGTGTAGGTTTACCAGGCCAACCAAATCGGGCTCATGGTGTCGGATAAAAGAGGGTGTCGGTTAACTGGGGTGTAGGTTTACCAGGCCAACCAAATCAGGTTCATGGTGTCGGATAAACGAGGTGTCGGATAACTGGGGTGTAGGTTTACCAGGCCAACCAAATCGGGCTCATGGTGTCGGATAAACGAGGTGTCGGATAACTGGGGTGTAGGTTTACCAGGCCAACCAAATCGGGCTCATGGTGTCGGATAAAAGAGGGTGTCGGTTAACTGGGGTGTCGGATAACCCAGGTTTGACTGTACTTTTCTCGTTCAGGTCACACCTTAATTTTTTTTTTGTTGCTTTTTAGACAGATTATATACATTTTATTATTCACAATTATACAATTCAACAATCGGAGACCATATGGAGAACATAATAATTATTTTCATCTTTTGTTTTTTCACAAAAATACCTGGCGAATAACTGTTCGCATATTTATCGGAAGAAGTTGTTGTGATCGACGATTGATTGTCTAGAGATTGAGCTTCCATCCATTCTTTGCATCTCGAAGGACAATTGTTCATGCGAGCACGTTTCATGGCACCAGAAATAGCTGAGTTGGAATATCTAAAGGTAGAAATAAAAATTATTAAAAAACCGAAGGAAAATAAAAATTACCTCTTTGAGTGCCAAATGAGTTCCTTCGAAGAATGTGCCCACCAGGAATCCTTTCTCTTTTCGACATTTCTTTGCTAGACATTGCCACATCGGAAAGTAATGATTTTTTCCCACGAAGCCGCATTTTTGATCCAGAAGCACAAGTTCGCGAAAAATGCAGAAGTTTGAGGTGCTGTAGCCATTCGACAAAGTCATCATCTGTCCACTTGAGCAGTTTGTCGTAAAGCTTCGCCATATTGAAGTTTCGCAATTCCTCCATCTGAAAATCTTTATATGGTCTCAGATTGTTGAATTGTATAATTGTGAATAATAAAATGTATATAATCTGTCTGAATAGCAACGAAAAAAAATT
Organism: Ditylenchus weischeri; assembly: GCA_029231635.1. Taxonomy (NCBI): domain Eukaryota; kingdom Metazoa; phylum Nematoda; class Chromadorea; order Rhabditida; family Anguinidae; genus Ditylenchus; species Ditylenchus weischeri. Next base: position 7,408 of record JAMRYI010001004.1, on the reverse strand, counting down.
AAGGTGTGACCTGAACGAGAAAAGTACCATAACATTTATAGTGTGTTTGAGACCCAATATGAACTCAGTTACAGTCAAAAGCATAAAATCTCTGAGTATAGAGCCTCTTCTAAGACTCAGCAACTAGCAGGTCAAAAAAAACTATATAAGGTGAGTTGGACGACTTATAGCTACGTCCGTATGAATGTCGCACCATTTTTTCATATCAAAAGCCATACACTGTGGAGATTTTCCAAAAAAAATCGGAAATCAGACAGGCAAAGGGTTACGTACACCAATTTTTTTAAAATGGCAGACCTTTTGATTCACCCTGTAGAGTGCGCCCTCAAAAGCAAATTCATCAGCAAATTTTATGTTGGTATTTTTTTTAAGATTTAGTTATGATTTCGTTTTTGATTTTTTGCACTAGCATTTAGGCTTGGATCTGGGCTCTCTAACAAGCTATTAAGGCTCCCCTGAATCTTTTCCAAAAATAGTTAGTTTTGAAAAAGTCAAAAATTATATATTAAAGTTTATTTGTAGTGGAGCTTTTCGCCCCGGCTTGGCTCAATAGGAATTTTTTTAAACCTGAGCCCGGACTAGGGCAAATCTATGCTTGGGATCCATGCCAGCGTATTGTAGGACAGACTCAAACTTGTCTATTATCAAGAATTTGATTTGGGACCCGAAAAAACAAAAATAACCTCAACTAGTTCATATTTTTGTACAAAAAAACTAATGAAGTTTTTTGTTGTATATTCTTGTGTTGTTGTTCGACTTAGGAAGAAAAATGAGAAATAGAGACTCATTTCTGCATACTTGATTGCTCTCTCTCTCCACCACTAAAGCAGAATATTAAAATTGAGGAAGAAAACAAGTTTAAGCATTGTTCTCTCAAGTTAGTCAATCAATTCTTTACAAAAAAGAGCTCATTCCAATTGCCTACCAGCTTTTTAGGGTGGTTTTGGATAGGCTGTTGTTGAGCAAGTCTATTGTTTTACACGTTTATGTCATTCTCTATTTTGTAAAAGCAGCATATAGTGAGAAAAGCTAAAGTGTTTTTTGCCACCTTCTAATCAAAATACTCAAAAATAAGGTTCTTTGTTTGCACAAACGAACTTTTTACAAAGCCATTCATATTTAGTTCTTGGTTGTCATGGGGCTCAATAGCTCAGTTGGGAGAGCGTTAGACTGAAGATCTAAATGTCACCGGTTCGATCCCGGTTTGGGCCATTCCTTCATTTTTTAGCTATACTTTCAAAAATATAAAGATCTTGATTGGTGTAGTGGTCTATGGTCAATTCGCCACGCTTTTGTTTTTGGCTTTAGTTTTACTTTTTACAAGGGAGGGATTCTGACTGTGACCTGGGGCCAAGCACACTAATTGAAAATTTGAAAATTTTTATGAAAATATGAAAATGAAAATTTGAAAATGAAAATTTTCAAGCACACTAATGAAAATTTGAAAATGAAAAGTGAAAATGAAAAATGCAAAATTTTCACTTTTCAAGCACAGTAAACATTTTTCAATTTTTCAGTTTTCACTGAAAATTTTCAATTTTTCATTGTGCTCGTTTTCCTTGTTTGTGTAGTTTCATTTTGTTCGCACGTTTTTATTCTCGTATTTGGATCGTATTTGCTGCTAATCTACACTTATTTTAGGCTCGAGAATGGCTGCTAGCATCTCCTAAACAGAAAGCACATAAAGCAGTTTACTACACTTTGCATCATGAAAACACGAAGTCTGAGCATAAAATCGTACTCAACGCATGAAAATAACCCTAGAATGAGGCTGTGAAAAATTTTGAAAATTTGAAGACAGGAAGACCGGTCTTCAAATTTTCATGAAAAAATGAAAATATTTTCACTTTTCAATTTTCAAGTTTTCAATAGTGTGCTTCAAAATGAAAATTTTTTCAGATTTTCATTTTCAATTTTCATTTTCAATTTTTCATTTTTTCAAATGTTAGTGTGCTTCAAAATTTTCAATTTTCAAATTTTCATTTTCAAATTTTCATTTTCAATTTTCAATTAGTGTGCTTCAAAATGAAAATTTTTTCAGATTTTCATTTTCAATTTTCATTTTCAATTTTTCATTTTTTCAAATGTTAGTGTGCTTCAAAATTTTCAATTTTCAAATTTTCATTTTCAAATTTTCATTTTCAATTTTCAATTAGTGTGCTTGGCCCTTGGGGATTTTTCGATGAATTTTTTTATGCGCGTATTCTTGTAGAGCGTGCCCAAATCTCATGTGAATATGGCTCTCCGCCTCTGAAAGTCAACAAAAATTTTAGGAATGACCCATAGTCCATGGGTCAGTTATAGAAAACCGTGATATGGGTATCGAGGTGTTTTAAGAAATTTGAGTGATCCGTGTACCACTTTTGTGGACTTTCAGAGCTGGGGAGCCAGATTTCTCAAGAACTTGGGCACGCTCTATAACAATACGCAGAGAAAAAAAATTCATCGAAGCTCCCCTAGGTCAGGGTCCCTCCCTTGTTAGTTAATTTCCTATAGAATTTACTGACTTTATAGTTTACTTATCACACAGTTTACTGATTTTATAGTTTGCTTGTCACACAGTTTACTGATTTTATAGTTTGCTTGTCACACAGTTTACTGATTTTATAGTTTGCTTGTCACACAGTTTACTGATTTTATAGTTTGCTTGTCACACAGTTTACTGATTTTATAGTTTGCTTGTCACACAGTTTACTGATTTTATAGTTTGCTTGTCACACAGTTTACTGATTTTATAGTTTGCTTGTCACACAGTTTACTGATTTTATAGTTTGCTTGTCACACAGTTTACTGATTTTATAGTTTACTTATCACACAGTTTACTGATTTTATAGTTTGCTTATCACACAGTTTACTGATTTTATAGTTTACTTATGACATAGTTTACTGATCTTATGGCTAACTTATCACGTAGTTTGCTTACTGTTTAAGGCTACTGTAAAAAATTGTAAGCAATTTATATTTAGGTATTAGTCATCATGGGGCTCAATAGCTCAGTTGGGAGAGCGTTAGGTTAACTCTTTGGTCACAGTGACAGGTCGAAGTCGAAATAAAGTTCTGCTTAGAAATGGTCATTGTATTTGTCCAAATGCAAATTTATTACATGGGCGGTTTCTTATAAATAAAATAACGATTTTCTAGACAGGTCTTTATTTCGACTTCGATCTCTCACTGTGACCAAGGGGGTGGTCTCGACACGAAATATACCGTATTTCCTCTAATTAAACGGCAGTCTCTAATAAACCGGCAACCCCTACTTTGAAGGTCTGCATCTTGGACCAGAGTAAATATTTCGCAAAGCTGTTTTCTGCGTTTTTTTAACTCCCACGAGCTCTACCGATTCCGCTTTTTCGATTTTTAATTTTCATCCAAAAATCTTGAGATTGACTCCAAAATTTTCAGATTTTCGGGGGGTTGAAAAATAAACCGGCATGCCGTTTAATTAGAGGAAATACGGTAGAATAGAATTTTGCTCTCAAAAACGATTGCCGAAAATTCAAAAAATGAAGGGGTGGGATCTTTACCGCACTAATACCATCAACTTTCTAGAATGCCATCATTTTTATTGTCATCCTACTTGAAATGGCCTTTGCTAGATAAAAGCATTCAAGCAAATAGAAGTAAAAGAAAATCTATTTGCCAAAGATTGTTTCTATGTCCTTCTATCAATATTTGCATTTTATTTTTATTGTTCGGGCAAATGCACAGGACGGCAGCACATGTAACCCTGACGTTTCCAGAAGCAAGATATCCACCTCTAGATTTTCTGGACACTGCCAGAACGATGGGCCCTTGTGGTGTTCCAAAATCGTCTAGAAGTAGGCTTAGATATAATTTTCATATAAGCTCGTTCAAAAAATTCAGACTTTGTGGGAGTGGGGTTGTTGGTGTTATTGGGTACGCAGGTTTTTGTTTTGTTGAATATATTTGGTCATTCTGGCTCATAATTAAAACCCTATGAGATAACTGTAAAATTTGTCGTATATTATACTAGAAATTCTACAGTTATCTCTTTTTATGAGAGATAACTCTTTTCATGAGATAACTGTAGAATTTCTAGTATGATATACAAGAAATTCTACAGTCACCTCTCTCCATGAGATAACTGTAGAATTTCTAGTATGATATACAAGAAATTCTACAGTCACCTCTCTCCATGAGATAACTGTAGAATTTCTAGTATGATATACAAGAAATTCTACAGTCACCTCTCTCCATGAGATAACTGTAGAATTTCTAGTATGATATACAAGAAATTCTACAGTCACCTCTCTCCATGAGATAACTGTAGAATTTCAAGTACAATATACGAGAAATTCTACAGTTATCTCATGAGTTTCAATTATGAGTCAGAATGAGCAAATATAGTCAACGAGACAAAAACATGCCTACCACGCACCATCCACTCCTTCAACGTCAGAAATGAATAAAAAGTTTATTTGGAACCGCGTTATATTGAAAAAAATACGATACAACCAACCTCGATCTAGGTCTTGTGTCCAACTTCCAAGTGGGTCAGACCTACAACATAAGTTGGCGAATGCAATATCCCCATCAAGGTGGCTATCGAATACAACTACTCAAACCAGATGGAACAATATTAGAACAACTTGCCCCTAAAATGCTTACTGGCTCAGACGCTTCAGATGAGTTTGCGGGGTTGGACGATCAAACGTGAACATATTTGCTTTAATTAATTAAAAAAGAAAAATCAATTAATAAATTTAGAGCGGAGTCTGAAATTATCAAGTTCAGTGCAGCTTGCACCAACTGTACATTAATGCTAGAGCGGCAGGCTCTGGAATGGGGCAGGGCATATCGCTTTCGTTCTTGTGCTGAACTCAATGTGTTGAACGAGGTAAACTTTTTTAAATTTATTTTTGTTGATTTTTTCTAGTACCTCGATTTAATATATTAACAAAAAAAATTCCTCCGCTTTTTTTGTTGTTTTCCAAAGTTTTTTATAGTAGCTAACGACACCAAAACTTTTATGAGCTGTATTCTTTGGTAAACCCAAAAAACAGCTAGCTTTACAATTGTAGGCATTGTTGCCGTCGTTCAAACGACGTTCCCAGTCGGGACAATACGTTCCACTTAGAGACGTATTGGAACCCTAAAGGCTGCAACTGAAGTGCCATTTTTGTTTAAGTTTTTGTTATGATTTTTTAAATTTTTTTGCATTAACCCTGAATCTTGGCTTTCTAATGTGCTATCCAACTCCGCTGTATAATTTGAGGAATGTAGAGACCTGCAGATTGACAACTTCTATTCAACGGAGCTTTTATTTTGGACAAGACATCAGCAGCAGGGAAAATCACGGCCGAACAAAGTAGTCCATTGTGCCATCGCCAAAGTCTTATTTGAACAAGTCATTGAATTGACTGCTTCCACCAAAAGCCAACTGAAGTCCCTTCATATTGCAACCCTTAGCATAACGATCATAATTGTTCAAAATTCTACTTGCCGAGAATTCCACTTAGAGCACGCAGATCGAGTGGCGGAGAATCAATTCCCTCAAATTACCGAATATGAAAACAGTTAACAAAGGAACAATTAAAACAAACTTTTAGACTAGGGGCCCAGTGAAGAGGAACTGTGTGGAACTTTGTCTTTGTAAAAAAAATTTGGTTTTTTATTTGAACGCGCTAACGCGCGTCCGACTGCATCTAGGCTGCTTCGCAGCTGGAATCCTCATGATTTCGAGTACCCGCTCGTGGTTCGGGTACACGCTGGTTGTTTGGGACCCATGTACATGGTTTGGGTACACGCTGGTTGTTTGGGACCCATGTACATGGTTTGGGTACACGCTGGTTGTTTGGGACCCATGTACATGGTTTGGGTACACGCTGGTTGTTTGGAAACCATGTACATGGTTTGGGTACACGCTGGTTGTTTGGAAACCATGTACATGGTTTGGGTACACGCTGGTTATTTGGGACCCATGTACATGGTTTGGGTACACGCTGGTTGTTTGGGACCCATGTACATGGTTTGGGTACACGCTGGTTGTTTGGAAACCATGTACATGGTTTGGGTACACGCTGGTTGTTTGGAAACCATGTACATGGTTTGGGTACACGCTGGTTGTTTGGGACCCATGTACATGGTTTGGGTACACGCTGGTTGTTTGGGACCCATGTACATGGTTTGGGTACACGCTGGTTGTTTGGGACCCATGTACATGGTTTGGGTACACGCTGGTTGTTTGGGACCCATGTACATGGTTTGGGTACACGCTGGTTGTTTGGGACCCATGTACATGGTTTGGGTACACGCTGGTTGTTTGGGACCCATGTACATGGTTTGGGTACACGCTGGTTGTTTGGGACCCATGTACATGGTTTGGGTACACGCTGGTTGTTTGGGACCCATGTACATGGTTTGGGTACACGCTGGTTGTTCGGGTACATTCTGTTGGGAGTATCCACGTGGTTCGGGGTATTTCAATTTTTTTCTTTTCAGGGACCCACTATAACATGCCTTAAAACAACTTTTATTTTGGGACCAATGTAAATGTGAAAAGTACTTTTGGTGGTTGTTTGGGACCCATGTACATGGTTTGGGTACACGCTGGTTGTTGTACATTCGGGTATCCACGTGGTTCGGGTATGATTTATTTCAATTTTTTCTTTTCAGGACAAAAACCGCCTTAAAAACAACTATAACCCATACCCTACACAGTTAATTCAAAATGTCGATTTTGCCTATTTAAAATTTTTAAATGGCTGAAAATGCCCATTTTTCGAGAAATTTGAAAAGTGTTCTTTTTAATGTTTTTCAGCGTAAAAAGTTAGGTCGAAAACCACTTTGACCCTTATCACCCGTCGACACTAAAAAATTTTCGGGTCTTGGCGGGAAAACTCATTTGAATTCAAATTTTAGACAAAATTCTGTTTTATTGGAAAAAGTGCCTATTAATTTAATTTTTGTCGTCATTTTCTTAAAATCTGATTACACCATTCGATTGCTCATGAAAAACTGCCGCGGTAGGGTTTTTTGTTTGGCAAAATTCCTTACAAAGTTTTCCATATCAGCCCATTGAAAATTTTCCAATTTCAGGCCAAAAATTTGACTCCATTTTTAGCCCTGTTGACCCTGCTTGCACTGGCAGGTTTTTCCACCCCACCTCAATTTTACACATTTTATACCATTAGAAAGCTGAGATTCAGGAGAAGTGCCCTTTTCTAGACCCCAGAACTACCTTCACCCACCTGAAACCCACTTTTCGCCTCGAGAAAGTCAAAATTTTCGAAAAAAATCGAAGTCATAGGAAAATTTTTTTCTAAACGGCCCTAAAATTTTTTCTTCTGATTTTTCCTGTCCAAAAAGCTAAACTGGACCTACTGGCAAAATTTCAGGTCGATGAAGGATTCCTCGATTTTTAAAGCTAAAGATTGTCAGGAAAACG